>OX578143.1:11210126-11277626 GCA_951213105.1 Amaurobius ferox
TATCCGTTCAGTGTGTAATGTGATCCGTTCTTGTGGTATGTCATTTGACGGCAAATGGTTAACATTCCAGCAGTTAAAAATGGGAGAATGATTAAGCTATTTAGTGGGCAGTTATTAAAAAAAAGGTTTATTTTTTCTAATTTCAGCATTGAAATGCTCTGTTTTTAGTAGTATTTTTAAGATACTGTTTATTTACTTGTTTCTAATAACAAAGAATTTAGATTAATTTTAATGTGGATATTTTATTGAATTCACACAATATTTCAAACAACAACAACTACACAAATATAAACAGTTTTCATATTAAAATGTCAGTAAAAATTCTCTTGCAAACTTAAAGTTTTAGCTTATATTTAAATAAATATCCGTTAAAGCATTTATTTGAATTTACAGAAGTAAGATATTTAAGAACAGTAAATTAAATAAAATGTTATTGACCAAACATCTTGTTATGGATCAAACTTCTTGTTATTGATCCACATCTAGCATTTGAAATTATTTGCAATTCATTTTATTTCATTCAGAAATGATAAAATATCTTTGAACTTTTTGAAAGCTGACAAAAAATTGAGATATAATTGTGAACTCCAGTAGCTAATAAGATCATTAGTAAAATGCTAAAAGGATGCACAAAAGCCTTAATACTTTTCATAATCGTTTCAATAATTTTCAATGATAATCTTTTTTTCGTAACATTTGCTATATTTTTAACCTTCTTCATTTTTAGTCCTTTCAATGTCTGATAAAAGTCATTAGGTAACTGGATTCGCATCCAGATAATAAAGATACTTTAAAGCTAGTTCTTTGAATTTTTAAAGAATGATTCAAGAAATCGCATTTTTCATTTTGCTAGCGTACTTTAAAAATGCCTTGCCAAAATTATAATTACCAAGATCTAAACACCATTTGGTTGTATATTTAAAAATAAATATTTTTTTACAAGTGAAATTAAAAAGAAACTTTCCAGACGTACTTTTATTTTGCTACGTTTGAATAAAAAACATTTCACACCAAATCTTTATCAAGAAGTTTTGTAAATACTTTTCATTATTATCAGAACCAAATATTTATTTTATACAAAACTTTATAAAAATAGGTATTTCAGTTTAGATTAAAATAGAAACATTTTTAATTTTAAGTTAAGGTGACTTATTTTAGGTAAAAAAAATTCTGTATTCTAAAGTTATTCTCTATGTTTATTGCGCAGTATTTAATAAGAAAAAATTTGATGTGGGCAACACATGACTTTTCTTATATAATGCAATGAATTTACTTCTTTTACAGTGAAAAAATGATGAAAAGATCAACAGTACAGTGGTTTTAAAGTTGAATTGTACATTTTACGCTTTTCCGGATAACATGTAATACTATTTCAAAGTACCCAATTAACTTTCATTCACCTCTAAATTAACAAATATTAATATTGATAGCATTCTTAATAAGCAATATAGTCTATATATCAAAATATTTTAATAATTAATTCATCAATTATGCCTCATTTTCATTAACAATATTTTCATTAACGATGGCGATATTTTCTTCATCAATCTGGGGTAAAATATCGCCAGGATGTCGATAGTACCTCTAGATTATTTGGTAAGTTCGCCAAATGCATCGCCAAGTGCTAAAGATAAAATGAGAAAAGCTCATTTCTTATATATTAGAAGGCAAGCCCGTCATATGATGGAATTCAAAATTTGCAAATCATTGTGACTCCATTTTATCAATTTGGTGACATTGTTATCCATTTGGCGACATTTTGATTACTTTGACAACATTTAAAAAGTCGTCAAATTAGCGACATCCTGCCACAATTCGTGCTTAGCGTTACTAACGGATGAATGGAGAAATGGGTTATTCTTATCGTTTATCCTTATGCTCTTTTTAAGATATTGAATTTTCATCAATGTGTCGTCATTTTCATTGATTTAGCGTCTTTTGTACCAATTTGGCGATAATTTCGCTAATTTGACAATATTTCGAAAAACTCGCAAAATTGGTAATATTTCGTCAAATTTGTCGCTAAAATTTCGCGAAGCGTTATGGACGAGAAATAGATTATTAGTAGTAGGTAAATGACTAGGCATCCAAATAAAAAACTAGTACCCGGAGTATATTTTTTCGTGAATGGGAACGTTCTAGATCAACAAGAATGATGATTAACCAATGTATCGTATTGCATATGAAAAGTGCACATAATTTATAATAGTTAATTTCTTTAAGTTTTATGTAATTTTTGATAAATTTAGTTGAAAAATGTGTAGAAACTCGAAAACGGTTTATACGAGCTTTTTAATTTTTATATCATTTGTTTTATAATGAAAATAAATTATTGATTAGGTAAATTTATTGACAATTTTGATGTTTTGATGATTTTTTCAAAATTACAAGGATGTAATTATTTTATCAACGTTACATTTTTTTACCGGCCGCATAGCAATATTTCCTTATTCTCCCTCGACTATCGGATTGTGAGTTCGAATCCCTCCTGCGGACATGGATGTTGTCTTATCCGTTCAGTGTGTAATGTGATCCGTTCTTGTGGTATGTCATTTGACGGCAAATGGTTAACATTCCAGCAGTTAAAAATGGGAGAATAATTAAGCTATTTAGTGGGCAGTTATTAAAAAAAAGGTTTATTTTTTCTAATTTCAGCATTGAAATGCTCTGTTTTTAGTAGTATTTTTAAGATACTGTTTATTTACTTGTTTCTAATAACAAAGAATTTAGATTAATTTTAATGTGGATATTTTATTGAATTCACACAATATTTCAAACAACAACAACTACACAAATATAAACAGTTTTCATATTAAAATGTCAGTAAAAATTCTCTTGCAAACTTAAAGTTTTAGCTTATATTTAAATAAATATCCGTTAAAGCATTTATTTGAATTTACAGAAGTAAGATATTTAAGAACAGTAAATTAAATAAAATGTTATTGACCAAACATCTTGTTATGGATCAAACTTCTTGTTATTGATCCACATCTAGCATTTGAAATTATTTGCAATTCATTTTATTTCATTCAGAAATGATAAAATATCTTTGAACTTTTTGAAAGCTGACAAAAAATTGAGATATAATTGTGAACTCCAGTAGCTAATAAGATCATTAGTAAAATGCTAAAAGGATGCACAAAAGCCTTAATACTTTTCATAATCGTTTCAATAATTTTCAATGATAATCTTTTTTTCGTAACATTTGCTATATTTTTAACCTTCTTCATTTTTAGTCCTTTCAATGTCTGATAAAAGTCATTAGGTAACTGGATTCGCATCCAGATAATAAAGATACTTTAAAGCTAGTTCTTTGAATTTTTAAAGAATGATTCAAGAAATCGCATTTTTCATTTTGCTAGCGTACTTTAAAAATGCCTTGCCAAAATTATAATTACCAAGATCTAAACACCATTTGTTTGTATATTTAAAAATAAATATTTTTTTACAAGTGAAATTAAAAAGAAACTTTCCAGACGTACTTTTATTTTGCTACGTTTGAATAAAAAACATTTCACACCAAATCTTTATCAAGAAGTTTTGTAAATACTTTTCATTATTATCAGAACCAAATATTTATTTTATACAAAACTTTATAAAAATAGGTATTTCAGTTTAGATTAAAATAGAAACATTTTTAATTTTAAGTTAAGGTGACTTATTTTAGGTAAAAAAAATTCTGTATTCTAAAGTTATTCTCTATGTTTATTGCGCAGTATTTAATAAGAAAAAATTTGATGTGGGCAACACATGACTTTTCTTATATAATGCAATGAATTTACTTCTTTTACAGTGAAAAAATGATGAAAAGATCAACAGTACAGTGGTTTTAAAGTTGAATTGTACATTTTACGCTTTTCCGGATAACATGTAATACTATTTCAAAGTACCCAATTAACTTTCATTCACCTCTAAATTAACAAATATTAATATTGATAGCATTCTTAATAAGCAATATAGTCTATATATCAAAATATTTTAATAATTAATTCATCAATTATGCCTCATTTTCATTAACAATATTTTCATTAACGATGGCGATATTTTCTTCATCAATCTGGGGTAAAATATCGCCAGGATGTCGATAGTACCTCTAGATTATTTGGTAAGTTCGCCAAATGCATCGCCAAGTGCTAAAGATAAAATGAGAAAAGCTCATTTCTTATATATTAGAAGGCAAGCCCGTCATATGATGGAATTCAAAATTTGCAAATCATTGTGACTCCATTTTATCAATTTGGTGACATTGTTATCCATTTGGCGACATTTTGATTACTTTGACAACATTTAAAAAGTCGTCAAATTAGCGACATCCTGCCACAATTCGTGCTTAGCGTTACTAACGGATGAATGGAGAAATGGGTTATTCTTATCGTTTATCCTTATGCTCTTTTTAAGATATTGAATTTTCATCAATGTGTCATCATTTTCATTGATTTAGCGTCTTTTGTACCAATTTGGCGATAATTTCGCTAATTTGACAATATTTTGAAAAACTCGCAAAATTGGTAATATTTCGTCAAATTTGTCGCTAAAATTTCGCGAAGCGTTATGGACGAGAAATAGATTATTAGTAGTAGGTAAATGACTAGGCATCCAAATAAAAAACTAGTACCCGGAGTATATTTTTTCGTGAATGGGAACGTTCTAGATCAACAAGAATGATGATTAACCAATGTATCGTATTGCATATGAAAAGTGCACATAATTTATAATAGTTAATTTCTTTAAGTTTTATGTAATTTTTGATAAATTTAGTTGAAAAATGTGTAGAAACTCGAAAACGGTTTATACGAGCTTTTTAATTTTTATATCATTTGTTTTATAATGAAAATAAATTATTGATTAGGTAAATTTATTGACAATTTTGATGTTTTGATGATTTTTTCAAAATTACAAGGATGTAATTATTTTATCAACGTTACATTTTTTTACCGGCCGCATAGCAATATTTCCTTATTCTCCCTCGACTATCGGATTGTGAGTTCGAATCCCTCCTGCGGACATGGATGTTGTCTTATCCGTTCAGTGTGTAATGTGATCCGTTCTTGTGGTATGTCATTTGACGGCAAATGGTTAACATTCCAGCAGTTAAAAATGGGAGAATGATTAAGCTATTTAGTGGGCAGTTATTAAAAAAAAGGTTTATTTTTTCTAATTTCAGCATTGAAATGCTCTGTTTTTAGTAGTATTTTTAAGATACTGTTTATTTACTTGTTTCTAATAACAAAGAATTTAGATTAATTTTAATGTGGATATTTTATTGAATTCACACAATATTTCAAACAACAACAACTACACAAATATAAACAGTTTTCATATTAAAATGTCAGTAAAAATTCTCTTGCAAACTTAAAGTTTTAGCTTATATTTAAATAAATATCCGTTAAAGCATTTATTTGAATTTACAGAAGTAAGATATTTAAGAACAGTAAATTAAATAAAATGTTATTGACCAAACATCTTGTTATGGATCAAACTTCTTGTTATTGATCCACATCTAGCATTTGAAATTATTTGCAATTCATTTTATTTCATTCAGAAATGATAAAATATCTTTGAACTTTTTGAAAGCTGACAAAAATTGAGATATAATTGTGAACTCCAGTAGCTAATAAGATCATTAGTAAAATGCTAAAAGGATGCACAAAAGCCTTAATACTTTTCATAATCGTTTCAATAATTTTCAATGATAATCTTTTTTTCGTAACATTTGCTATATTTTTAACCTTCTTCATTTTTAGTCCTTTCAATGTCTGATAAAAGTCATTAGGTAACTGGATTCGCATCCAGATAATAAAGATACTTTAAAGCTAGTTCTTTGAATTTTTAAAGAATGATTCAAGAAATCGCATTTTTCATTTTGCTAGCGTACTTTAAAAATGCCTTGCCAAAATTATAATTACCAAGATCTAAACACCATTTGGTTGTATATTTAAAAATAAATATTTTTTTACAAGTGAAATTAAAAAGAAACTTTCCAGACGTACTTTTATTTTGCTACGTTTGAATAAAAAACATTTCACACCAAATCTTTATCAAGAAGTTTTGTAAATACTTTTCATTATTATCAGAACCAAATATTTATTTTATACAAAACTTTATAAAAATAGGTATTTCAGTTTAGATTAAAATAGAAACATTTTTAATTTTAAGTTAAGGTGACTTATTTTAGGTAAAAAAAATTCTGTATTCTAAAGTTATTCTCTATGTTTATTGCGCAGTATTTAATAAGAAAAAATTTGATGTGGGCAACACATGACTTTTCTTATATAATGCAATGAATTTACTTCTTTTACAGTGAAAAAATGATGAAAAGATCAACAGTACAGTGGTTTTAAAGTTGAATTGTACATTTTACGCTTTTCCGGATAACATGTAATACTATTTCAAAGTACCCAATTAACTTTCATTCACCTCTAAATTAACAAATATTAATATTGATAGCATTCTTAATAAGCAATATAGTCTATATATCAAAATATTTTAATAATTAATTCATCAATTATGCCTCATTTTCATTAACAATATTTTCATTAACGATGGCGATATTTTCTTCATCAATCTGGGGTAAAATATCGCCAGGATGTCGATAGTACCTCTAGATTATTTGGTAAGTTCGCCAAATGCATCGCCAAGTGCTAAAGATAAAATGAGAAAAGCTCATTTCTTATATATTAGAAGGCAAGCCCGTCATATGATGGAATTCAAAATTTGCAAATCATTGTGACTCCATTTTATCAATTTGGTGACATTGTTATCCATTTGGCGACATTTTGATTACTTTGACAACATTTAAAAAGTCGTCAAATTAGCGACATCCTGCCACAATTCGTGCTTAGCGTTACTAACGGATGAATGGAGAAATGGGTTATTCTTATCGTTTATCCTTATGCTCTTTTTAAGATATTGAATTTTCATCAATGTGTCGTCATTTTCATTGATTTAGCGTCTTTTGTACCAATTTGGCGATAATTTCGCTAATTTGACAATATTTCGAAAAACTCGCAAAATTGGTAATATTTCGTCAAATTTGTCGCTAAAATTTCGCGAAGCGTTATGGACGAGAAATAGATTATTAGTAGTAGGTAAATGACTAGGCATCCAAATAAAAAACTAGTACCCGGAGTATATTTTTTCGTGAATGGGAACGTTCTAGATCAACAAGAATGATGATTAACCAATGTATCGTATTGCATATGAAAAGTGCACATAATTTATAATAGTTAATTTCTTTAAGTTTTATGTAATTTTTGATAAATTTAGTTGAAAAATGTGTAGAAACTCGAAAACGGTTTATACGAGCTTTTTAATTTTTATATCATTTGTTTTATAATGAAAATAAATTATTGATTAGGTAAATTTATTGACAATTTTGATGTTTTGATGATTTTTTCAAAATTTCATTTGAAAATTTAGGGGTGTTCTGAACATTCGATTGAGCTTAAAAACAATATGGTTCCAGTGCTCACAGATTCCAGTTTTTATACTAAATTTCATCTGAATCTTTTCATTAGCTTGTGAGAAATCATTTCCACAGACTCAAGGACACACACACACACAGACAAAACCTCAAACATATTCTATTCCTGTTCAGGGATGCTTGAAACCTGCTTTCTCATCGAAAACTCGAATTCGAATTTTCTACCCCGTCATAATACTTTCCTTATACATTATTCTATGTAAATAAGGAAAGTAAAACCATTAAAATAGAATTTATGACAACTGCATTCATCATTGATAAAAAAATGAATTAAATATTTTATAAGGACTTATTTACGGGACTAAGTGCGTTTCGCATCTTGCTGCTGATTTTATTAAAATTTAGTCAAATGAATATATGATTATCTAAATACGGTATTCACATACATGTGTATTCTATTTACGAAACTACAGATTAACTATTCTATTCTTAATGCTAAGCCCACTTATTGAAAATCGTCCAATACTATATAAAATTCACAGATATTTATAACATGGATTTTAAATGCATGGTTAATCAGGTACAGGGCAACTAGGGCTTACTGAATTTTGAGTCCTATACTACGAAGAATCCGATGAATAAATTGCCTTCAAAACTGATCAATGAAAAGAAATAATAACCACACTAATAAAAATAATTGTTAAATTTCGATTAAAAAAATCAGAAGTAGGCAGCACGTGACTTTCCCTGCGGACATATATCAACGTTCTATTTATTTTATTTAAATTTAATTCACATTTATTTCAATTTTCGTTCTCATTTTGTAACTAAACTTATTTTCAAAGGTGGCGTAGAGAAAATACGAAAAAACTAAAATATCTCAAGAACGGCTAGTCCTAGAGTAATGGAGTTGGTCTTATTCCTTTCTTCGTTAAAAATTACGTATAAAACAAGTATTTAATGGATATATTTGACCACACGTAGTTTTTTATTTTAGATTTTGGCGATTTTTGCTGGTCATTTCGTAAAAAAAGGCAGGTTGTTCTTTTCGGAATCATACCAAAATCTAATCAGCACCAAATCATCCTACAAGTAACTTATCCACCAAATTTTGCGAAATTCGGCCAATTAGTATTTTAGCTAGAATGGATACATGGAATTTTTACGGGCCATTTCGTAAAAAAAGGCGGGTTCTTTTTTCACGAATCCTTCCAAAAACAATCAGCACCAGGGTCTCACCCAAGTGACTTACATACCAAATTTTACAAAATTCGGTCCATTAGTTTTTTAGTTAGAATGGATACATACATTGCACAGACAGACACACAGACACACACCCAGACGTCCCGCTAAAAATAGTTTTTTCGTATTCTAGAGGTCTCGAAACGTGTAGATCCGTCGAAAACTCGAGTTGTGATTTTCGGCATGAGTCCAATACTTTCCCATACATTACCATGTATTGCAGGGAAAGTAAAAATTACCCCATTCCGGAAATAAATGCAAGATATGTTTCATTCGAAATTGAGTGCCAAATATGTGTAAATGCCTTATACATGACGAAGTGAATATATGTCCTCGCCAAGGATACTCGGTCAATACGTCGAATTGTTTTACTTAATATCTCTTGCCATGCTTAACTTTAAAAAAAATTCTGATGTGGGCAACACATGACTTTCCTTATATAACGCAATGAATTTACTACTTTTACAGTAAAAAAAATCTGATGTGGGCAACACATGACTTTCCTTATATAATGTAATTAATTTACTACTTTTACAGTAAAAAAAAGTAGGTTTTTCTTATAGTAGATACTAATATTCTTTCCAAGATATTAAATTTTCGACAATTAGTTGTCATTTTTATCCATTTGGCGAGATTTTCGTTAATTTAGCAACATTTCAAAAAGTCGCCATGTTGGCGGCATTCCGCCAAATTCGTCGCCAAAATCTCGCCAAGCGTTATGCACTAAGAAATAAGTTATTCTTACAGCAGATAAATGACTATTGGCGTTCAAACACAAAAGTATTACTAAAAGTATATTTTTTCATGAATGGAAGGAGCTAGTTCCACGAGAATGATGTAACCCAATTTATCGCATGGTATTACATATGAAAAGTGAACATGTTTCTCAATAGGAATTTTTTTTTATATGACTTTTTGACAATTTTTTTTTTAAAAATGAACAATGAACGGTTCATTTTAGCGTTCTAAAATTTATGTCAATCGTTTTCTAATGAAAAATTACATAAGAAATGTCTATTTGCGTAACTTTATTAGTGGTTTTGATTTTTTGACGATTTTTTCAAAATTTCATTCGAAAATTTAGGGGGCTTCTTAACATTCGATTGCATATAAAAGCAATAGGCTTCCAGTGTTTACGTATTGTGATTTTTGTACCAAATTTTGCTGGAATAGGTCCATTCGTTCGTCAGTTATCGTCTCCACAGACTCATTGACACACACACACACACACACACACACACACATACACACACACAGACATCACTTCAAAAATGTTTGATTCGTGATCAGGGATGCTTGAAACGTGCTCTCCCGTCGAAAACTCGAATTCGAATTTTCGACCCCGTCACAATACTTTCCTTATACATTATGTATATAAGGAAAGTAAAAATAGGTTTTTCTTATAGTAGATACTTATATTCTTTCCAAGATATTGAATTTTCGACAATTAGTCGTCATTTTCATTGATTTAGCGTCATTTTAATCCATTTGGCGAGATTTTCGTTAATTTGACAACATTTCAAAAAGTCGCCAAGTTGGCGACATTCTGCCAAATTCGTCGCCAAAATTTCGCCAAGCTTACTGACGGAGACGGCTTACTGACAGATAAATGACTATTGGCGTTCAAATACAAGTATTACTCGAAGTATCTTTTCTCATGAATGGAACGAGTTAGATCCACGAGATTGATGTCACCCTATTTATCGCATGGTATTACATATGAAAAGTGAACATGTTTCTCAATAGGAAATATATATTTTTTAATTTTATATGACTTTTTGATAATTTTTTTGAAAAATATAAAATATCTCAAGAACTGTTCTTGTTAGCGTTCTAAATTTTATGTTAATCGTTTTCTAATGAAAAATTACATAAGTAATGTCTATTTGCGTAACTTTATTAGCGGTTTTGATTTTTTGACGATTTCTTCAAAATTTTTCTCGAAAATTTAGGGGAGTTCTAAACATTCGATTACGTTTAAAAACAATAGGCTTCCAGTGTTTAGGGATTGTGATTTTTGTACCAAATTTCGTTCGAATCGGTCCATTCGTTCGTCAGTTATCGTCTCCACAGACCCACTGACACACACACACACACACACGCATACTTTCACTTCTGGTAGGTCGGACGGTCTGGGTTTCAACAACAACACACACACACACACACACACACACACACACACTGACATCACTTCAAAAATGTTTGATTCGTGATCAGGGATGCTTGAAACGTGCTCTCCCGTCGAAAACTCGAATTCGAATTTTCGACCCCGTCACAATACTTTCCTTATATATAAGGAATATTCCTTGTATATAAGGAAAGTAAAAATACTCTGGATGAATTTTCGACCGAGTGAAATAAAATTTGCAAATGCACCATATTCAGACCAGGACGTTGTCAAGGATGAATAGCCAAGGATGGATTGCTAAGAATAAATTTCTAAGGGAATTGCCTTTCCAGAACTGAAATAAAAAATATATAAAATCCCCAGGTCACTCGTTCAAATAAAGAAGAGGAAACAATTCTTTATTCAAATCCTCATGCCATCAATGTCTAGGCAAGAATTCTTTCTTGTTTTCACCACAAAAGCTTATTTAAAGTCCAACACTTCGTTTGCATATAATATTCAAGTTGCATATATTCTTGAATATATGCAACTAAATAATTGTCTCTTCAATCAGAAATGTATCGTGCCATTGTGTAATTCTACTAGTAACAAAAGGAATCTTTATATGAGCACAAGTATTCTTTAAAGGTAGCTAATAGAAGATCCATTTATCTATGTTGGTTTTTTTACAAATTTATCGTCAATAATATAAGTTTTTCAATAAGTAAAAAACACTTTGTGCAAAAGATAGGGAAACATGATAAATGTATTTTAGCACAAACAAATGCAGCATATAGGTGCTTCGAGGATGCTCTGGATCCCCTTCGTCAGTTCAACACTGTAAAACATTCTGCAACCTTTTCTTATTTTTCAGCTATTTTGTTGATGATTTTGATAAATTTTTGGGCCAATATTGACAGCCAATATTGGAAATATTTGACCAATATGAGAAAGTGAACATTTCAACGGAATTAGTCCAATATTGGCTTAAAATATTAGTACAATATTACGCCGATATTGACGTTTCATTGGAAATATCTCCAATGTAACATAAATATTGGCGTAATATTGCAATGAAAATATTGAGCCAATATTGGATGCCAATGTAACTCCAGTAGTTGCCCAATATTAGGATAATATTGGAAAAATTTCCAATGCAATGCCAAGATATATAATATTCGTCCAATATTGGAATAATATTAAATGTTATTAGAGTAGAGAGCTGTGCGTATATATATATATATATATATATATATATATATATATATATATATATATATATATATATATATACTAGGGGGCTCCGCCCCCTTCTCGCTAAGCTCGCCAATCCCCGTAACTTGTTTTTGAATCGGGAAGTTTCACCTCGTACTCGCTAACGCTCGCTGAGCTCTCTTCGCGAGCAATTTAGTGCCGCCTGCTACGCAGGCGTAATACACCCGTTCGAGCAGGCGTAATATGCTCGTTAAGATCCATACCTGCCCGATGGAGCGAAGTAGCCCAGTGATTAGAGCGCTGGAGTTGCACTCGGTAGACCAGGATTCGATTCCCATCGCTGCTAAAACTGCCGCCGTGTTCATGCGGAATACGATCACATTCAACATGTGGATCCGAAAGTCCTTCCGAGAGGTTGGTGGTAGGGGAAGGAGGGTACGGTCCCTGTGGATGCCTCCCCCACTGGGCTTCGCTCTAAATTCGGTAGCTTTTCCTGGCCGTCCAAACAGTTACCTTACACCTGTTTGTTAGTTCGGACGGTCTGGGTCTCAACAACAACCCCCTACTCGCTAGAGGTGCGGTAGTCCAGTGGTTAGAACGCGGGAATTGCACTTGGTGGACCCTTGTTCGATTACCTTCGCTGCCCAAACTGCCACCGTGTTTACACGGAGTACGATCACGTTAAACAAGTGGGTTCGTAAGTCCTTCCGAGAGGTTGGTGGTAGGGGAAGAAATTTACGGTCCCTGTGGATGCCTCCTTCACTGGGTTTCGGTCGAAATTGGGTGGCTCTTCCCGGCCGTCCAAGCAGTTACCTTACACCTTTCTGGTAAGTCGGACGATCTTGGTCTCAACAACAGCAACAACCCCCTGCTCGCTACTCTCTAACCTCGTAACTCACTTCGCAAGTCGGGAGGCTTCGCCCCCTACTTTCTAACGGTTGTTGAACCCACTTCCCGAGCATTTTAGTTCCATCTGCTTCGAGGGAGCAATACTCCCGTTGGGGACCGGCACTTATTAATTGACATTCACCAGCTCTGGAACTCGCTTAGCGAGCTATTTTATCCGACCGGCTCTGACAACTTTCTATGAGTCCTGTGCTCACTGACGCTTTCACCCCTTGAACGCTATGCTCGCCAGCACCTATGACTCCCTTCTTCTTCTACTTGCATCGCCTTCTACTCGCTTATTGCAGTCTATATCTCAACCAACGGCGGTAAATGAAAAAAAAAACCCATCAGAACATAGTCTGTAAATGTTGAAAAAAGTATCAATCAGATTCTAAAGCATTAAACAACCTCCATTGCACATAAAAGAGACAAAGCATCGGTACTAACAATGGTAAAATCGCGTGTGTCGGTCTCTATGGCATTTCTCCTCATGAAAATGGTATCTTTAAAGTCTTTAAAAAGCTATTGTTAATAAGTTCACGTGTTCAGTTTTAAGTTTCTATGTTCTATGGAAGTTTTTGTTCTCTAATTCTTTCTGACAGTAGTTAGACCAACTCTTTTATGTTTACAACACGAATACTTTTACTTATTTTATTCTTCGGAATTCACTTAAAATATTTAATTATGATTCAAACTTTTTGCTTGCTTTAATAGGTAATATTTCGTGCGTTTTTAATTATTTTGGAATTTTCTTTTAAACTCCCAACTCCGATAAAAGGCGTTCTATCTATAATTTGCTTTTATCCAGTGAGACGCTATATAGTAATTAACTTTTATCTCTCCATATATATCAAAAGTACCTTCCATTTTATTGACTGTCTATAAAGTCTTATTGGATCTCAGTTCCTTTTAAACTTAATGGCACTTTCGAAAATATAGTAAATTTCAATTACTAGTAAAACGACGGCTTTGAAATTATGTTATCTTTTTTCGAGACATGTCTGTGGATCTATGATGTTCAGATTTATTTTTCAACGCTACAGTCTGGCAGCTTCATTTTTTTATCTGATAAACATATTTAACGTTCAAAATTTAATTAAAATTATTTTTCTTACAAAATATATAAAATTACTTACCATTATTGCAGCGTTCGTTAATACAATACTGACGTGAACGCGATTGAAATTCAAAAATTATTATTTGTTTGCAACAATAGATAGTATATATATATATATATATAAAAGGAAAGTGTTTTGTTGGGATCAAAATTTCAACTCTAGGATTTTGATGGATCTGCTATAAACTTTGAACATCTATGAACACGAATCATTCATTTTTAATGATGCAAGTTTGTAGACATGATATCATTCGAACAAATTGAGAAAATAGAATGAAATTGATGGGAGGGGTGGGGGAGATTAAGGTCACAAAGGGCAAATTTTTTAGGAGAGCAAGTGGAAAGTTCGTAGAGTCACAGTAAAGCGAATTTCAGAACCATAGAATTTATGTCTTGAATGTATCACAGGACCATATGGCCGCGTTCCCATGTGCTCTCGGGCTGCCTACAGAATCTGAGCATTATTTCGTGGTTCTTGTGAAACTCTGATCGTTCTTTCATACAGCGCTCAAATTTAAACAGCGTGCTTCTCAAATTCTAATCATTTATGCTCAGTATCTAACATGGTGATACACTCAACCCATTGGTAGTAATAGTTGTTCTTTGCTTGAATTATGTTATTTTGAATACAATTGCTTTGAATATTGTTTTGAAATATTGTTATGAATTGAATCTGCCTACACCCTCAATTCGGTTCAATTTCGTCTATGATTACAATTTATTCCATACTTTTCCCTGAGCCATTGCAGTTCTGGGAAAGACATTGGAAACTTATTTTGTTTCTCGTCATATATTTATTTTTATAATATTAGTACCTGTCACTTTTCATTTTGGGGGTGGGGTGGAGATATTTACTTGAAAAAATAAGCTTCCTTTTAAACTATTTTATTTCATTTATAGTTTACACTTTGTGTGTCCTTGGTTATTTCAAAATTTTCTGTTAAATTGCAACTACTATAAACGGCATTCTGTTTGCAATTTGCTTTTATCCAATAAAACTTTATATATAGTAAATAACTTTTATTTCCCCCTATCTATCAAAAGTACTTTCCATTTTATTTACTGTATAAAGGATTATTGGATCTCCCCTCCATTTAAACTTAACGGCACTTTCGAAAATAAGGTAAATTTCAATTACTAGTTAAACGACGTCTTTGAAATTATGTTATTGTTCTTTGAGACATGTCTGAATCTGTGTTGTTCAGTTTCATTTTCACCCCCAAGTCTCGAAGTTTTTTTTTCTTTTATAATTTAACATACGAAATTTAATTACAAATTCTTGTATCTACCAGTAAAGTAAAATTATTTACTTTAATTTGAATTTTCATAGTTTCAGTCGAGATTACAGTTTATTTATTATTTGCTCCACATTAGATGATATATATAAATGAAACCTATAGTGAGGAAATCAAAACGTCGATTATCTTACTTGAATAGATATATCTACACGTTTTGAATATCCTTGAATAAGAATCATCCATTTTTCGATCAGTTCTGCATATTTGTGGACACGATGTTTTTCGAACAAATAATGAATATCGTATGAAATTTGGTATGTTGTTTTTAATCAGTGATGATAAATATTGCACGATTTTAACATTTTGGATTTTTCCATCCTATGGAATATTTTTGACACAAAATGGCAAGTAGCAGAGTTTCAAATAATAAACTTTGGATCGCTTCAAACAATGTACTCAGTCAGACAGACACCAAAGTTAATTTAAATACTTGGATGCATTTATACAGGCAATTGATATCAGAGGCTTATGGATTTTCGAGGAATAACTCCTTTCCTTTTATATTTCGAGGTTTTTGAACATTTAATTTTTGAGACTCAAAAATTTTTTTTTGAAAATCATAAAGACATAATCACGTATAAATTATTACAAAATGGCACTTTATCATTTTTTATGTTAATAAAAAGGAACTGCTACAATTTGTCCATAACCTGTGTTTTTCTCGATGTATTTCATGTTTTTATAGAATAATTTATTCAAAAAAAATTATCTCACGATTATAAAATGCGATAATATTTTGTAAATAATTATAATTCAAAATAGATTGACAGCATTGTTTTGATATTACCAAGAAGTGCGTTCGAGACATTAAAATTTATTACTTTTTTCCACATCGTATATATCTCTAATATTTTGGGCAAATCAAATACAATGTGATACAAATTATTTCAATTAATACATATATTTATTATCAGGGAGCTGAAACCGGGAGAACACCTACGATTTTTCGAACTAGGTTTTCCTTTATAAAATCGAAAAGATAATATAAATATATAATTGTGTTAGAATGTGCTACAGAAAATGTAATTTTATAAGTGATATTGTACTTAGAGGCAAATTTACAGAGCAATAACATTTGAAGTATTTGAGATATTATTCGTTTTTATTCAAAAATAGAAAAAAGTCTCAAATTAATATGTTTTCTGTTATTAAACGACCGACGACTTTGTAATTACTGAAAATCAAAATAGATGTACACTTTTGGTTTGTAGTTATTGTGTGACCATAAAAAAATAGATCTCACAGTTATTGTGAGACAGTTTCATGTACATTATTTGTGTCTGAAACGTCAGACAACACCTTCAGTCTATATGACGCCAAAGTTTACAGCATTCTGACCCAAAGATCAGAAAACCATAAATTTAGGGGTGTCAAGAGAGAGGGGGTGTCGGACGACTCTTAAGAAAATGTGAAGTAACGACTTTGGATAAAAAGGCTGACCAATTGAGAATATGCTTGTGGCGCCGCCATGGAGGCGGCCAATAGGAGCAAAGGAAGAGTATCAGACCTGAGGTAAAACAGCCACAACCTTTGACACAAGAACGAGTACGATATTTACCGAAAAACTATAGATATGTAGACAACGAGTGTGACTAGAGATATAGACAACGACATCGACAGTAGAGAGATGCAGTTGGGAAGTGTTTCGCAAGTGATGTAGAGTGTTCCGTAGAGATTCTAAAAGAATGGCTAGATCAATTTGCACTGCAATCAGCAGTACGAGATGGAGCCAAATACTCAGAGTTACGGCCAGTACGATTTGCTGGTGCAAAAATTGTGGGCTATGGCCAAAGCCTAAAATGAAGGTATGTGCCTATTAAACATGTACCAGGTCTTAAATAATTCTAGGTATTTTTGTTAATGGTCTCACATTGTCTCTCTCTCCGCCGAAATAATATGAATAATCGTGTAATGAATTTAATAAGTATTTTATGTTGTTAATAAATGATTTATTGTTAAAGTTAAAATGGTGCAATCAATTTAGTATTATATTAATTAATATTCTTTTACAGAACTCTCGCGAAAGATAAATAATTGGAGGGTTATAGCGACAAACAAAGTAATGTATAATTTAATAATGAGTTTCACGAATACGAACAATTTACGGCCATATTAATAATATGTTAAAATTAAATAATCTAAAATACCCAACTGTAAATAACTTTGTTTTTGTGCACCATTGTTATAATGACCCGTTTCCGAGATATTAGAAAATTTTACTTTCCACACAGTATCCATTCCTGTATCTCTTAAAATAAACAAGAACATTACGTGAAAATTTCTGCTATTATTTTAACCGTTAACCAGAAATATATGCCTACTGAATTTCAGTGAGATCTAACAATAAGAAAGTCTTTATTTGTGCTAGTATTCTCCTACAATGTAGAAGTTTGTTAACTGCAGGGAAAGTCCTGTTTTGAAGACATCAGTCTTTTTTCATTTACATTGATATTTTAAATGAAAACAATCAAAATAGAAGGATTTTTAAACAAAATTTCGCTAATCAAATTGCGTCAAATGTATAAAAAATGCTATAAAATGTGTTGTAGATTTTTAAGAAAGGGAAATTTTTATGGAATTAGTCAAATGAGCCCATACCTCTAAAGAAGAATTACACTACCCGACATAGAGGGCCAACAGCCGTACCGTGCTGGAAACACCGGTTCTCGTTAGATCACTGAAGTCAAGCAGCATCGGGCGCGGTTAGTACTTGGGTGGGTGAACACCTGGGGAACACCGCGAGCTGTTGGCACATTTTGGGCGCGGTAGCCCGGTGGTTTGCGCGACTGCACACGGCAACCATTAGTAGTCAATCCTTTCAAGGTGTCCAGGTGTTTCACTATCCTCCGCTTTCTCCAGATCTCTTACCCATCGAGCATGTATGGGACATGATTGGCCGTCGTTTGGCTGCCCTGCCGCCGCCTCAAACAGAGGACGACCTGTGGAGGATGGTCGAAGGTATATGATTATCCATCTCTCAGTAAAATATCCGCACGCTCATTGCATCTCTTCTTGGAAGGGATGCTACTTGTATCGCTCCAAGAGGTTGTCCTACTGCCTACAGTTTACCCCGTCTACGCCCTTTTTGTTTTGCATTATCCGTCTGGAATTAACATCACTTATTTGTTTATGCCATCTCTGTCTGTGTGCACTTTACCATCACACTCTATTCGCTCTTTCATGGTGTTGCATTTTCTGGGCCGGGTAGTGTAGTATATTACTCTTTGTGAGAAGCTGTAAAACTGAAACTGTTCTGCGTTTTTGTTATGTGCCAAAAAAATCCTAAATCTTTTTTCAACATGGTTTCTTCAATTGGCAAATTGAATCTTAATACTTAGGTCAGCAATGTAGCCATTTAACCATAGGCAGTCAAACAATCTCCTGACTGTTTCACAGTATTCTTAAATGTGTGTAATGGTTATATGTTTAAAATAAAATGCAGAAAACTTCCCGAACTTAGAATCGCGTTTAACGGGGGTAATTGTGGACAAAATAATGTGCCTAAAAATTGTGATCACAAAAATGAAGTAAATATGTGGCATAATTATATAGAAATTTTACAAATCAATTTAATTTTTCTTAGAGCGATTTTAATTTTCTATCTGATTTGCATCCTTTTTTAGTTTATAGTGTTTTTTTAATATTCATAATTAATGTAAAGGATCCGATTTAATTGGTTTTCAAAATCTTTTTAGTTTCTAAAATGTACATTACTGTCTACATATGTAAATTTGTGATTAAAAGGTTTAGCATTATTTCTTCAAAAAAATGATGTTAAGTTAAACATTTCTATTTCTCAACGAAATAGGGAATATGAAATAACTTTTACCTTTAGGGTATAGCAAAGGCACTTACAATTTTATTTTATACATTAGAAGGTTTATTAGATCTTAGCACTTTTAAACTTTCATTTCAAGTTAAACGTTTATAACTATGGAATTGCATTTTTGAAATTACATTACAAATGGTAAGTTTTATAATCAATCTTCCAAATCAAATTTAGTACTCAGCTAAAATAATATATTTCATAACGTCTAATAAAATAATAATTTTATTTTATTTTATATAGAATATACATGAGAATATACTTTCATTTCTACTTTCCCTGCAATACATGGTAATGTATAGGGAAATTATTGGAATCATGCCAAAAAACGCAACTCGAGTTTTCGACGGATCTACACACGTTTCGGGACCTCTAGAATACGATAAAACCATATTTAGCGTGACGTCTATGTGTGTGTCTGTGTGTCTGTCTGTCTGTTTGTGTGTCTGTCTGTGTGTCTGTCTGTCTGTTTGTGTGTCTGTCTGTGTGTCTGTCTGTCTGTCTGTGCAGATTTTGTATCCACCGAATTTCATAAAATGTGGTAAAGTCAATTGTCGGTGACTCTGGTGCTGTTTAGTTTTGGATACAATTCGGGATAAAAGTGTTCGCATTTTTTGCGAAATGGCCCGCAAAAATTGTCTGTATCCAATCCAGATGTAAAACTAATGGACTGAATTTCACAAAAGTCGGTTGTTAAGTCGCTTGTGGGTTACCTTGCTGCTGATTTTGGTACGTTTCGGAAAAAAATATCCTGCCGTTTTTTGCGAAATGCCCACAAAAATCGCCAAAATCTAATACAAAACCTACGCATACTCAAATATATCCATTAAATGCTTATTTTATACGTAAATTTTAACGAAGAAAAGAATAAGACCAATCCCATTACACTAGGATTAGTCGTTCTCGAGATATTGTAGCTTTTCGTATTTTCTCTACGCCACTATTCAAAATAAGTCCAGTTACCAAATGAAAACGAAAATTGAATTAAACATGAATTAAATTCAATTAAAATAAGGAGAACGTGGATATAAGTCTGCAGGGAAAGTCATGTAGTGGCCACATCAGATTTTTACATTCCCTTCAATACATGGTAATGCATAGGGAAAGTATTGGAATCATGCTGAAAATCGCAACTCGAATTTTCGACGGATCTACATGTTTTGAGATCTTTGGAATACGAAAAACTATTTTTAGCGTGAGACGTCAGTGTGTATATCTGTTTGTCTGTGTGTCTGTCTGTCTGTATGCCTGTGTGTGTCTGTGTAATGCATGTTTCCACTGTAACTCAAAAACTAATGGACCGAATTTCATAAAATTTGGCAGGTAAGCCACTTGTGTGTGATCTTGGTGCTGTTCAGATATTGGTACGAATGGGGAAGATTGGTACGTATTAGAACCCGCCTTTTTTTGCAAAATGGCCCGAAACAATTGCCTGTATCTCTCTAACTGAAAAACTAATTGATCAAATTTTACAAAATTTGGTAGATAAGTCATTTGTGGATCATCCTGGCGCTAGTTAGATTTTGAAACGATTCGATAGAGAAGAACCTGCATTTTTTACGAAATAGCCCGCATAAATTTTATATATTCACTCTAACACAATCAATTCACTAAATTTCATAAAATTTGGTAGATAAGTCACTTGCGGGCGACCCTGGTGCTGATTAGATTTTGGTAAGCTTCGGGATAAATGAATCTGCCTTTATTGCGGAATGGCCCTCAAATGTTGCATATATCCACTCTAGCTGACAAACTAATTGATCAAATTACACAAAATTTTGCAGATAAGTCGCTATTATGATACCGTGATGCTGGTTAGATTATGATACGATTCGAAAAAAAAAAATGATTATTTTTTTTTTTTTTTGCGAAATGAACCGCAAATGTAATATATTCGATCTGAAATAAAATACTACATGTACAAGATAGTGAAATTCTTAAATAAATGACTAAAATTGATGAAATATATTAATTAAGTACTTGTTCTACATGTATAATTTGACAACTAAGCGAATAAATCCGACCCCATGAATGTCGGATAAACCATTCTCGAGATATTGTGGTTTTTGGAATTTTAAGGACCTGAAGAATTTTAAGTAAAGTGTTGTAAAACGAAACGAAGATGCAATAAAAAACGAATTGGATAGAATATCAGAAAATTATCCATATTATTCTCTGCAATTAAACTCAATTTAATGCATAATGAAATAAAAAAATTACAAAATGAGGTTCTGAAAATTCCAAAAACTGTATTATCTCGAGAAAGGTATTATTTATCCAACTGTATTATTTATCCAACTGTTTTATTTTAAAACTGTATTATTTATCCAACAGTCATGGGGACAGATTTATTCGCTTAGTTGTCAAATTTTACATTTAGAACAAGTCCTTAATTATTATATTTCATCAAATTTTGTCACTTGTTACAGAGTTTTACTATCTTGCACAAGTAGTATTTTATTTTAGATCGAATATATTAAATTTGAGGGTCATTTGCAAAAAAAAAAAAGGCAGATCCTTTTTTTCCTAATCGTATCAAAGTCTAACCAGTATCACAGTATCTTACGAGCAATATAGCTACCAAATATTGTGTAATTTGAGCAATTAGTTTGTCAGCTAGAGTGGATACATACAATTTTAGCAAGCCATTTCGCAATAAAGGCATGCTAGTTCATCCCGAATCGCACTAAAATCTAATCAACATCAGGGTCGCCCACAAGTGACTACCAAATTTTATGAAATTTTGTTGATTAGTTGAGCGGATATATACAACTTTTGCGGACGATTTCGTAAATACATGCAGGTTGTTCTGTCTCGAATCGTATCAAAATCTAATCAACACCAGGGTGACCCATAAGTGACTTATGTAACTAATTTTGTAAAATTTGATCAATTAGTTTTTCAGTTCGAGTGGATACATGCAATTTTTACGGGCCATTTAAAAAAATGGCGGGTTGTTTTATCCCGAAACGTATCAAAATCTAATCAGCACCAGTGTCACACACAAGTGACTTACTTACCTACCAAGTTTTATGAAATTCGACCCATCAATTTTTTTGAGTAAGAATGGATACATACATTGCACAGACAGACACACAGACAGACAGACAGACACACAGACAGACAGGCAGACAGACACACAGACACACACACAGACACAGACGTCATGATAAAAATGGTTTTTTCGTATTCTATAGGTTCCAAAACGTGTAGGTCCGCCGAAAACTCAAGTTGCGATTTTCGGCATGATTCCAATACTTTCCCTATACATTACCATGTACTGCAGGGAAACCAAAAACGAAGTTGATAAAATATCAGAAAATTTTCAATATTATTTTCTGCAATAAAACTCCATTTAATGCATAATGAAATAAAAAATTATGAAAATGAATTTGAATCTGCAGGAAAAGTCATGTGCTGCTCACATCAGATTTTTAGTTTTTGTAAGGAATTCTTTTTGAATATAGTTTAATCGGGATTCAAACAAAAGAACTCTGATATAGAATATATTTTTTACATATATTGGGAATATGGTGATATATAGATAAAGCACAGTACGAAGACATTTTTCAGTGTCAAGATTAAGGAGATTTATCTATCATCTTTGAAAATTCCTTTCTCCTAGATATATTTTATTAGAGTAATGACAGTTAAGGAAAAATGAATCGTTTAGTGCTAACATCCATCCTATCTGTTCCGACTGTCAAAAAATTTTTGTTTCCAATAAGGGATTTTCGAAATGAGCTTTATCGGATTTACATCACTTTATTCGAAACAAAGATTTTGCCACATTATTGTTTTTACTGACACTGATCTGAAGCATCTATTTTTCAGAATCTGCTATAGAAAGAGCTTAGATCTGTGCTTTTCAGAGCTCTAACAGAGCTCCTACAGCCCTGAGTGCTTTTCAACCTTTTACTTACCTGCAATACATGGTAATATATAGGGGAAGTATTGGAATCATGTCGAAAATCACAACTCGAGTTTTCGACGGATTTACACGTTTCGAGACCTCTAGAATACGAAAAAACTATTTTTAGCGTGACGTCTGTATATGTGTGTCTGTGTGTCAGTGTGTCTGTGCAATGTGTCTATCCACTTTTACTCAAAAACTTATAGACCGAATTTCATAAAATTTGGTAGGTACGCCACTTGGGTATGATCCTGGAGCTAATTAGTTTTTGGTACGATTCGTAAAAACAGAACCTGTCTTTTTTTGCGAAATGGCCTTTAAAAATTTCATCTATCCACTCTAGCTAAAATACTAATTGACCAAATTTCACAAAATTTAGTAGATAAGTTACTTGTATGATACTCTAGTGCTGATTAGTATTTGGTATTAATCGGCAAAGAAGAACCCGCCTTTTTTATATTGTAAGTATTTAAAAATATTTTTAGCGTGACGTCTGTGTGTGTCTGTGTGTCTGTATGTGTGTCTGTCTGTCTGTCTGTCTGTCTGTCTGTCTGTGCAGATTTTGTATCCACTCTAACTAAAAAACTAATGGACCGAATTTCACAAAATTTGGTAGGTAAGTCACTTGTGGTCGAATCTGGTGCTGATTAGTTTTGGGTGCAATTTGGGATAAAAGAACCAGCCTTTTTTTGCGAAATGGTCCGCAAAAATTTCATGCATCCACTCTAGCTAAAATACTAATTGACCAAATTTCACAAAATTTGGTAGATAAGTTACTTGTGGGATACTCTGCTGCTGTTTAGATTATGGTACGATTTGGATAAAAACAACCTGCCTTTTTTAACGAAATGGTCCGCCAAAATCGCCAAAATGTAACGAAAAAAGACTAAGTAGTGTATGCTCAAATGTTTCAATTAAATTCTTGCTTCATACGCAATTTTTGAGGAGGAAAATATTATGACACACTCCATTATACTTTAGGACTAACCGTTCTCGCCATACTTGAGATTTCTTGCATTTTTGTTACGCCGATTTCGGAAAAATGGCCAATTACCAATTAAAAACAAAAATTTAATTAAAAAGGCAAATTTAGTATTATTTGGTTCAATTAAACTGAATCTAATGAATTATTAAAGAAATAAAGAGAATATGAATTTGAGTCTGCAGGGAAAGTCATGTGCTGCTCACATCAGAATTTTTTGTTCCCTCCCCCCTTTTCCGTATAGATTATTTCCGTCGAAAATTGCTTAATTAAAATGCTTTTACTGAGTCATTTCTGAAAACCAGATGGAAAAAATACCTGTACAGGCAACCTTCCCTATGACAGAATGGATTGTCAGATGAAGTGCGGAAAATGGTTGCCAGATTTGGCGATTTATACTCGATTTGGTGACATTTGGCGACTTTTCGAAGAAACACCTCGAAATAACCAGTATTCTATGAGAGATATTTAGTGAAGTTTCTATTGAGAGGCTATAAAAGGACTCATCACTTAGCTGGAGAGCAGTTAACGTAATACGAGCTACTTTGAACTGTGGTATTTGTTAACTTATTGAGAATGCTAGCTGCTGTTTTGTGAAATGAAATGCGTCAATATTTAAAAAATAGTATCTGCTGTTTTATGAAATTAGTGGAGCATTTAAGTGATGTTTACTGTGTATTGTTCTTGTTTACGCTATAGGTGTGAATAAACGTATTAGTTATCCAGAAATTTGAACCCATTCTTGTTTTATGATAGCATACCCACGATTCCATAGGATACGTCGTAACAATATGAAGGCTCTCACAAAAATGCCTTGTATCAAATGTCAACAGGAATAGCGAGAGGTATATGTAAGGCTCCTAAATATACAGGCTGACGCATCTGCCATTTTGATTCCAACAAGTCAGGTCAGTTATCGTTTGTCTGCCCTATTTCAATGACACGCTCATGTTACGAGATTGATGTTTGATGCGCAATTTAGCCGTAAAATAGGTGCTGATGCTTTTAAAATTTATACCAATTATTCAAGAAAGTAGTCGATAAAGTATTGATTTTCTGGAAATCCCCAGAAAAGGATGAGAAATTAATTACCTTTTGCTCTGTACAGCCATCGCTTTAGTTGGGAGTCAAGATTCCCGCTGCTGCGCCAGCCTGTATATTGAAGAACCTTGGTCATATATGTACATTGATACTGTTAAGTAAGGATATATCTTCACAGAGGACGTTCGAAAATGGCGTGGTAACAAATTTCTTTACCTGTTAGAAGTAAATTAATTACATTTATGAAAGTTAAATGATCACACTTGTAAAAGTGTATCATAAATATGACGACTAAATATAAATGTAAGACTGCATTGCTTCTAATAAATACACTGTTTTTACTTTCCCTGCAATACATGGTAATGTATAGGGAAAGTATTGGAATCATGTCGAAAATCGCAATTCGAGTTTTCGACGGATCTACACGTTTCAAGACCTCTAGAATACGAAAAAACCAGTTTTAGCGTGACGTCTGTGTGTGTGTCTATGTGTCAGTCTGTCTGTCTGTGTGTCTGTCTGTGCAGATTTTGTATCCACTCTAACTAAAAAACTAATTGACCGAATTTCATAAAATTTGGTTGGTAAGTCACTTGTGGGCCAGTTTGGAGCTGATTAGTCTTGGATACGATTCAGGATAAAAGAATCCGCCTTTTTTTACAAAATGGCCCGCAAAAGTTTGTATCCACTCTAGCTGTGAAACTAATGAACCGAATTTCACAAAATTTGGTAGATAAGTCACTTGTAGGTTACCCTGGTGCTGATTACATTTTGGTAGGATTCAGAAAAAAATTATCTGTCTTTTTTGGCAAAATGGCTGGCAAAAATCTGCAAAATCTAAAATAAAAAACTATGTATAATCAAATATATCCATTAAATGCTTGTTTAATACGTAATTTTTAACGAAGAAAAGAATAAGATCAACCCCATTACACTAGGACTAGCCGTTCTCGAGATATTTTCGTTTTTTCGTATTTTTTCTACGGCACCTTTGAAAATAAGTCCAGTTATCAAATGAGAACGAAAATTGAATTAAAAGTGAATTAAAATTAATTAAAATAAAGAGAACGTCGATATAAGTCAGCAGGAAAAGTCATGTGCTGCCCACACCAGATTTTTTCTTTCCTTGCAATATCCCTCCGGGAACCAGTGAAAAATTTAATTATATTATTGTGCTATAATTGTGCTGTAAAACGAGAAGTTGCTGTGAAAATTTCTCGAATTTGTGAAAGAATATTTGCTAAGTCTGGTCCAGAGGTCGATACCTTGGCGTGGTCTGGGGGCTCCCCTCAGAATTCATATCTGAGGGGCGAAATCGACTTCTGATTAGTGCCCATCAGGGCTCACGTTCTAAACTTTAATCACGAACTTTGTGATATAGACTTGGAAAAGGTAGTTTTCTACCATTGTCATTAGGACTACAGAAGAAGAATATCCAAGTACGGATATTGTGATTGATGATACTATTAAAGATCAGAATGAATACATAGTTCAAGCTCTTGAAGCTCAAGAGATTATTATTTCAACGATGTGTTTTCCAAGGTAAATGTAGGACCACAGCTAAAAATTAGAGAAGAGGTCAGCAAGTTGCTGAAAATAATAATAGATCAACAAAAAATCATTACTGTGCAAAAGGATAGAGAAGAGAAAAGTAGAGGAAGAACAAGGGCTACCTATGCTCAACAAGTGAAAGTGGGAGTCAAACAAAAAAGTAGTTCAAGAACTAGATCAAAGAGTAGGGTACAAACTTTCTTGACGAGTATATACCCTAAAGAGACAAAAACTTCGGACAAAACTAAGCAGGAAATTCAAGCTTTAATAAATCCCAGATAATTGGAGATTTCAGTAACAGGAGTAAAAAAGATTGGAAGAGGAGGTATACTAGTAGAAACCTCCAAGAAAGAAGATATAGTTAAATGATAGAAAGCTTTAAAGAAAGCGATAAGCTTAACAGAGACTTTACGATTCAAAAACCCATCAAGAGAAAGCCACAAATAATTATTTATAACGTGGATACTGGATTTACAAAAGATACTTTAAAAGCTGCTATAATAGAACAGAATTCTGAACTATTAGTAGATTCAGAAATAGAAGTAAAACAAAATTTAAGAGGAAGGAGGGGTGAAAACTGGATAGTGGCTCTAGATCCTGAGGCCTTTAAAATTATAATTAATAAAAAGAAACTTTATTTGGGTTGGAGTAGGGTAGACCTCAGAGAATATCTGAGACCTACAATTTGTTATAAGTGTCTTAAATACGGACATATTGCAAAGTATTGCAACAGTGATAGCTGTTGTAGAAAGTGTGGAGAAATAGCCCATAAAGAAACAGATTGCGAGAAATCGCCAAATTGTAAAAATTGTTTACGACATAACAGCAAATTTGGTACCAAATTTAATACTGCACATATTGGTACAGATAGAAATTGTTCTATCTATATCAAAAAGAAATAGATTTTATTCGTTTGAAAACGGACTATGGGGAGTAAAATGAATGGTATTTTTTGTGCATCGATCAATTTGAATCATGCCAAATCTGCCAATTTACAGTTATCACAGGACCTTATTTTTAATAAATTGGACATATGCATTATAAACGAACCTTACTTTTGGGAAGGAAAAGTTGTGGGTTTCCCAAATAACTTTAAAATTTATTACCAAATTGGAAAGCCTAGAGCAGGAATTATTATATGTAATTCGAACTTTAAAACTAGGAAAATAGTGATTGAGCGAGATATTGTGGCCTTGCAAATTGATGCAGGGAAAGAGGAATATTTTATTATTTCTATTTATTGTCCTCCATCTGAGGAAATTGAAGGTAAAATTAGTGAACTTGAGAGAATTATTAATTGTTTTATTGACAAGAAGATCTTAATTGGGGGACACTTCAATGCGAAGTTCCCAGCGTGGGGGCCTAGAAATATGGATGTGCGGGGAGAACTCCTTACAGAATTTATAGAAACTCTTAACTTGAATATTGAAAATGATATGAGTAGTATACCGACATTTTCAGCTACAAAAGGTGAAAGTTGGATAGATATGGAAAATATGATATGGAAAATATGATTAAAAATTGGAAAGTGACAGATCTAATCACTTTGAGTGATCGCAATGAAATTAGATTTACCATAGATGAAGAAAGAAGAAGGATCAAAGGACGGACCCGTAAATGGAGAATCAAAAACCTAAATTGGGAGAAAACGAAAGAAGAAATTAAGAAATTAGTGGATACTAATACTAATGCAGATATCAACAGTGAAATCATGAATGAGTTCATAAGTAAAGTGGAAAAAGACTTAGAAGCTATTTGCTTTAAAAATCGTAAAGTAAGAAGAAATGAGAGTAAAAGTAATGCGATATGGTGGAATGAAAAGTTAAAAGTTATGAGAAGTAGAACTAGAGCATTAAGGAGACTTTATCAAAAAGAGAAAAACGAGGATGTAAGAAAAATTAAAAGATCAAGATTTAATAATCAATATACAATTTATAAAAGAGAAATTATGAAAGCAAAGAAAGATAGCTTTCGAAATTATTTAAATGGAATTATGAGTAACAATACTTTTGGAACTTATTATAAAATAGCTAAAGATAAGTTTAAACCTATAAGCATTGATGATAGTATAAAGAAGGAGGATGGAGGAGAAACTAACTCTCCTATGGAAACTATCATAGAAATTTTGAAATTCCACTTTAAGAGCGAGATGATTCCTGATGGTGACCGGCTTGATTCCTCCCTGTCTGCTGATGAGGAACGCGGACTTGTCTGCCCTTCTGATTTGGATGAGGGAGAGTCGGGCCGGGGAAGTTCCCGCCTTTCTATTACGGAATACTCTTCTGATTTGGTTGAGGGGTCAAGGGGAATTGGCCTAGCGCTGGGCGTCACCCCCGAGACGACCCTTACGAGTCGGTTGAAGATATCCATAGGAGGTTTACGAGTCAGAGAATGAACATCCCTGCTCTAGAAGTTGAAAATAATAACGATAGTGAAATTGAAGAAGAAATTTGGGTAAATGTCCCTTTTACTGAGTATGAATTGAGCAAAGCAATTGAAGGAATGGATGTTAATAAAGCTCCAGGCCATAATGGGTTGACAATTGAAATTATTAAAGAAATGTTTAATGCTAATAAGCTATGGTTTCTAAATATTATGAATAAATGTTGGGAATATTCTATTTTCTCTGAAACTTGGAAAGTGGCTAAAGTTGTGTTGATTCCGAAGGAAGGTAAAGGCCGTAAAATGGCGAGTTCTTATAGACCAATTTGTTTGCTACCAGTATGGGGAAAGGTCTTAGATAAAATGATAACAAATAGGATGAACTTTTGTCTTAACAAACAGTTAAGTGAAAATCAATTTGGTTTTAGGAAACACATGAGTACAATAGATGCATTAAAATCTATAGTGGAAAACAGACATGAAAATAGAAGTAATAATAAAATTACTTGCTTAATTTCATTAGATATACAAAATGCTTTTAATACAGTTAGGAAGAAAGATGTCAAAAGACAAATGAACAATTATTCCTTGCCTTTAAAGCTAAGGAAGATAGTAAATAGCTTTCTAAGTGAAAGGAAAGTCTATATAGAAGAATCGGACACATATTTGTGTTACGATATTGGAGTCCGTCAAGGTTCTAGCTTGGCTCCTATATTATGGCTAATTATAATGGACGAGGCATTAAGAATAGATTTCGAAAATGAAGAAGTTAGAATTCAAGCTTTTGCAGACGACATTGCTATTATAATTAGATCAAGAGCTTCCTATTTATTAGGAGAAATAGGAACTTCTGTAATTAGGAAGTTGGAACTTTGGGCAGAAACATACAGTTTAAAATTTAGTAGTGAAAAGTCCAAATATATTATGTTCCCATACAAGAAAACTATAACATGTTTTCCTGATATCAGATTATATGGAAAAAGAATTAGTTACGATAAAAATCTTAAGTACCTGGGAGTATAATTTGATCCTAAGTTATTATAGACACCTCATCTAAATGAGGTATAAAACCTGATGTGGGCAACACATGACTTTCCTTATATAATGAAATGAATTTACTACTTTAAAGTAAAATAAATTGGTTTTTCTTCTAGTAGATACTAATATCCTTTCCAAGATATTGAATTTTCGACAATTAGTCGTCATTTTCATTGATTTATCGTCATTTTTATCCATTTGGCGAGATTTTCGTAAATTTGGCAACATTTCAAAAAGTCGCCAAGTTGGCGACATTTTGCCAATTTCGTCGCCAAAATCTCGCCAAGCGTTATGGACGAAGAAATAAGTTATTCTTACAGCAGATAAATTGACGTTCAAATGCAAAAGTATTACTCAAAGTATCGTTTTTCATGAATGCAACGAGCTAGATCCACGAGAATGATGTCACCCAATTTATCGCATGATATTATATATGAAAAGTGAACATATTTCTCAATAGGAAATATTTTTTTTCTATTTTATATGACTTTTTGATAATTTTTTTGAAAAATGTGCAATATCTCGAGAACGGTTCATGTTAGCGTTCTAAAATTTATGTCAATCGTTTTCTAATGAAAAATTACATAAGAAATGTCTATTTGCGTATTTTTATTATTGGTTTTGATTTTTGACGATTTTTTCAAAATTTCATTCGAAAATTTAGGGGGGTTCTGAACATTCGATTGCGCATAAAAACAATAGACTTCCAGTGTTTACAGATTGTGATTTTTGTACCAAATTTGGTTCGAATCGGTCCATTCGTTCGTCAGTTATCGTCTCCACAGACCCACTGACTCACACACACACACACACAGACATCACTTCAGAAACGTTTGATTCGTGATCAGGGATGCTTGAAACGTGCTCTCCCGTCGAAAACTCTAATTCGAATTTTCGACCCCGTCACAATACTTTCCTTATACATTATGTATATAAGGAAAGTAAAAATAAAGTTTTGAATTTTCATGGGAAGCTAAATAGGATTATAAGAGCGACATGTGGGGACTTAGACCCCAAAAAAGAAAAGAAATATACTTGAAGGCGGTGTAAAAATTTATTTCTTATGGAGCGGAAATATGGTACAGAGACATAAGGAGAATAAACGATAAAGTGAACCAGATTCAAAAGAATCGCTTTGTTGTCTATAACCAAGTGTTATCGAACAACATCCAATATGGATCTACTATTAGCGGGATGTTTGCCCCTAGACTTAAAGTTAAAAGGAGAAACTATCCTTTACAAGAGGGTACATTGGAATGAAAGTATGATGATTGGAGAGGAAATTATCGAACATACTGAAATGGAGCAATTGAGTTATTCCAAGAAACCTCCTTGGGAAGAACAGATTTTGAGTTGGAATGACAAAATTCCTATAAATGGACAAAGGACCATCTATACAGATGGATCAAAAATAAATGGAAGAGTAGGACATGCTTTTGTAGAATACCAAGAAGAAAAAATCCTGCATTGGGAACAATATAGATTAAATGACACAACAGCTGTGTACAATGCGGAATTTTATGCTTTAAGCAAAGCAACAAAGTATATTTTAAAACAAAAACTTGGAAAAGTACATATTTGTACCGACTCAAGGTCGGTACTTCAAGCATTATGTTCTTATGAAAATAATAGTAAGGAAATCTTACAATTCAAAGAAGAATTGGTCCAAAATGAAGATATTATCGAATTACATTGGGCAAAAGCCCACATAAGAATGATTGGAAATGAAAAAGCAGATGAGCTTGCTAAAGGTGCAACAGAAAAAACATAAATAAGTCATTCTTTCAAATGGAGCAAACAACAAATAAAGAAGAAGATACAAGTGGGAATAATTGAACAATGGCAAGAGAGATGGGATGAGAGTCGAGAGGGGAAGAAGTTGCACAACGAAATTAGAAGAGTATCTACAAAACGTCTATACGGAGATTTCTACTTGAGTCAAGTCCTGATGGGACACGGAGCTTTTAGAGACTACCAAAGCAGATTCTTTATAAAAGATAAAATATGTCAGTATGGAAAATCTGATGGAACTGTTAAACACACAATATATGATTGTGAACTTTGGGACCTTATTAGGAGTACTTACTTCCCTTTTAACTATAAACATGTAAATATCTTTAATTTGTGTCTGTTACACAAATGTAGAATTGGTGTCAAAGAAATTAAGAAAAATGCTTTATCTTTAGAAATGAATTAAGAGTGGATATTTGTATAGATGTATTTTTAAGATTGTATTGCAGATTAAGATTGTAAATATGATTATGATATTTTGTAGGAAACTTATTGTTGAATGAATTTAAGTATATGTATATTGCTATTATGTTTTCTAACAACCAAGTTGGTTGTATTTGTTTTTGTAACCAGGAGTTACTTGTTATGTAATATATTATTTTATGTTATATATATATATGTTATGTATATATATATTATTTTGTCTCTTATTTTGAAATGAAAGAAGTTGTAATGATTGTATGAAATTGATGGAAGAATAACGAAGAAATGGATGTATCCCTAAATGAAGGGAGATGTACTTTGTATTGTAAATTGATTCAAAATAAAGTTTTGAGGGACCCATCAGAGGATGACTCTCTTCAGATGTCAGGACGCGTTTGCCCTGTGCATTGCTGCTATGTTGTTTTGGTGCCCACCGTTCTCTTGGCTTGCCGTTGGGGTGTTGGGTGGCTGGAGAGGATGGTATGGGTTGCGTTGGCCTCTTGGCCTCGCCCTGGTGTCCTGGGGGCGCTATCGCAGCGACAATGAATCTTTCCCGTGTACCTTCGGGTGGGTCGGTGCTTCTTTTAGAGTTTCCTTGCAATATATAGTAATGTATAGGGAAAGTATTGGAATCATGCCGAAAATCACAACTCGAGTTTTCGACGGATCTACGAGTTTCGAGACCTCTAGAATACGAAAAAACTATTTCTAGAAGGACGTTTGTGTGTGTGTCTGTCTGTCTATGCAGATTTTGTATCCATTCTAACTACAAAGCTAATTGACCGAATTTCATTATAATTTGGTAGGTAAGTCACTTGTAGGCGAATCTGGTGCTGATTAGATTTGCGTACGATTCGGGATAAAATAACCGGCCTTTTTTTGCGAAATGGTCCGAAAAAATCACCAAAATCTAAAATAAAAAACTATGTATGCTCAAATATATCCATTAAATGCTTGTTTTATACGTAACTTTTAATGAAGAAAAGAATAAGACCAACCCCATTACACGAGGACTAGACGTCCTTGAGATATTTTAGTTTTTTCGTATTTTCTCTACGCCACCTTAGAAAATAAGTCCAGTTACCAAATGAGAACAAAAATTAAATTAAAAGTAAATTAAATTTAATTAAAATAAAGAGAAAGTGGATATAAGTCTGCAGAGAAAGTCATGTGCTGCCCACATCAGATTTTTCAGATTTATTTTACAAATTACAACATCTATTTTCTTCTAACATATTAATATATTGTAATAACTTTTAGCGTAAAAGAAAAAAAATGTATCTTTTCTGATTTTATTGTGACGACCACATTTTAAAAGCATAATTTTCCGAAATTCCTTTCTCCAACGAAACTCGATTCACTAAATATCTTCCATCTTTTGGGTCTGTTGAAAGGATCTACAAATTTTATTTATCCGATAAAGTTTTATTGGATTTCAACTCTTTTATAAACTCAATGGTATTTACCTCAAGTCGTAACTTTAAATTACTAACGATATTACTTCTTTAAATTTACGCTATTTTTAATCTTCAGGGGCCTGAAATCTCGTTGAATTGAGTTCTCGGTTTCTTATTTCTTGATTCTATTTCAGAATGAATAAAAATATTGAAGGAATGCTTATTTTCATTAAAAAACTTCGAAAATAGTAGCTATCATATAGACGATTATCATTAATGAACAGTACTGCAAAGATATGTTATATTTCCAGAGTGAATATGTATTGATAGTGTCAAAATGTTGTGCATTAATAAATACAACGGAACATTAATGAACAGCCGTAGAGATACCACTCTAAGATACACACATATTGTAAGCTCAGGGATAGGGAGAGTAGGGATGGACTGCATACTCTCTAATAAAAATTTTTTTTGACATTTATAGTATATATTAAAAATCCAATACATTTTACCTCAATTTTTCTTGTGATTATACAAATAATAAATATAATTCTATATAAAACTTCAACATCTTGTATCTGATAAAGTTAGCTTGATGAATAAGAAATCGAAACCATTGCGTAGTTGCATGTAAAACCTTAGACGCTCTTAATAAAAATGTATACTACCATCACTCGATAGAACGTCAATTATGCTAATTTACACAGTGCTAACAAAATATTTAAGAAGTAACCATCATATATACGGTGGTACATAGTGTGCACACTTCATTTTCAGCCGAACCATTAAGCATTTTTGTACATTTTGCACACTTATCAGTCATGCGAATTTTCGTGAAAACAGAACGTTACATCTCCAGAACTTGAAGTGGAAATTCTTAGTGAACCTTCCAACTCCTTCCGGAATTCAATTATGTAGGAAACATCTGATGTGGGCAGAACATGACCTTCCCTACAGATTTATACTCATGTTCTCTTTATTGGTTCAATAATTCATTATATGAAGTTTAATTGCGAAAAAAACACCCACAATTATTTAAAATGACATTGAATTTGCAATTCTAATTCCACTTTCGTTCTCATTTGGTAACTAGACTTATTTTCAAAGGTGGCGTAGCAAAAATGCGAGAAAACTAAAATATTTCGAGAATAGATAGTCCTAGTGTAATGAGGTTGGTCTTATTCTTTTCATCCATAAAAATGACTCATAAAAAAGCATTTAATTGAAACATTTGAGCATACGTAGTTTTTTGTTTTAGATTTTGACGAATTTTGCGACCGTTTCGTATTAATTATTCGTACAATTATTGCGGGCCATTTCGTAAATAAATGCAGGTTCTGTTTTTTCGAATCGCATCAAAGTCTAATCAGCACCAGGGTAATACACAAATGACCTATCCACCAAATTGTGTAAAATTTGATCTATTAGTTTTTCAGAGTGGACATAGACAATTTTTACGGACCATTTCGCCAAAAAAAGGGCGGATTTTTTTATCCCGAATCTTACCAAACATTAATCAGCAGTAGGGTCACACACAAGTGACTTACCTACCAAATGTTATGAAATTTGGCCCATTAGTTTTTTTGTTAGAGTAGATACATACATTGCACAGACAGACACACGGATACACAGATACAGAGACAGACAGGCACACACACACAGACGTCACGCTAAAAATAGTTTTTTCGTATTCTAGAGGTCCCAAAAATGTGTAGATCCTTCAAAAACTCGAGTTGCGATTTTCGACACGATTCCAATACTTTCCCTATATATTATCATGTATTGCAGGGAAAGTAAAAAAGGACCAACCTGAATCCCCCTCCCTCTGCTCCTTCTGGAATTAAATGTTGGATCTATATCTGTTATCATCCAAGCCCATTTTATAGCTAATTCCGAAAAATAGATGTTTCAAGAAAATTGTTTGATCAAAAAGTGTAAGTAATTAGTGAACCCTCGTATATTTTTCTGAATGTTATGATAGATCCATATCAGTTGTCATATAAGCTCTGTCTACAGCTAATCCTGAAAATATATTATGTTGCAAGGAAGATATAAATTTTCAAATCGACAGAGTGACATTCCCTGATCCGTTGTGGACATCCTTAGTGAGTCCCCATAATTCTCTGCTGAATTTGATGTTAAATCCATATCTGCTATCATGTAATCTCTATAGCAAAACCAGAGAAATAGATGTTTCAAGAAAATGTTTGAACCCGACGTGGAAATTCTTATTAGATTTTCTTGTCTCCTCCAAAACTTAATGCTGAATCCATATAAGTCATAATCTAAGCTTTATCCTTATGAGATTCTGAAAAATAGATGTTTAAATGCAAAATATTTAGTAAACGCAATAGTATGGCAATCTTGATAATCTTGACAGCCATTCTTTATAGCCAATCTTGAAAGATAAATTTTTTAAGGAAAATGAACGCTTCTGAACTGCAAATGGAATAAAACCGGAAATGGAAATCCTTATTTCCCATTCTCCCTTACCTTCTCTGAAATTTAATACTGAATCCATATCAGTTGTTATTTATATTCTATTTATAGTAATCCCGAGTAATAGATGTCTTAAAATTATTTTGGTAAAATTTTTGGTAAAATGTTCCCTACCAAATGTTGCCACTAATTAATTGAATTTTCTTTAGCCCTTTTCAATTTTGGATTCCCCAACTATACTGCTACATCAATGTAGATTTTCTGGTTTATAGATTAAAGTTTACGCAATATGACCATAGAAACAATTAAAAAAAATCTGTTGCGGGCAGCACATGACTTTCCCTGCAGACTTATAAACACGTTCTCTTTATTTTAATTAAATTTAATTCACTTTTAATTTAATTTTCGTTCTCATTTTGTAGCTCGGCTTTTTTTCAAAGGTCGCGTAGAGAAAATACGAAAAACCTAAAATGTATCGAGGACAGCTAGTCTTAGTGTAATGGGGTTGGTCTTATTCTGCGTTACGTATAAAACAAATTACGTATAAAACAAGTATTTAATGGATATATTTGAGCATATGTAGTTTTTTATTTTATATTTTGACGAATTTGCGGGCCACTTTGCAAAAAAAGGGCAGGTTATTTTTTCCGAATCGTACCAAAATCTAATCAGCACCAGGATAACCCACCAGCGACTTATCTAACGAATTTTGTAAAAATCGGTCCATCAGTTTTTCAGCTAGAGTGGATAAAGTCTTTTGCGGGCAATTTTATATTTTGACGAATTTGCGGGCCACTTTGCAAAGAAAGGGCAGGTTATTTTTTTCGAATCGTACTAAAATCTAATCAGCATCAGGGTAACTCACCAGCGACTTATCTAACGAATTTTGTAAAAATCGGTCCATCAGTTTTTCAGCTAGAGTGGATACAGTCTTTAGCGGGCCATTTCGCAAAAAAAGCGGGTTCTCTTATCCCGAATAGTACCCAAAATTAATCAACATCAGATTCGCCTACAAGTGACTTACCTACCAAATTTTATGAAATTCGGTCAGTTACTTTTTTAGTTAGAGTGAATACAAAATCTGCACAGACTGACAGACAGACGTTACGCTAAAAATAGTTTTTCCGTATTCTAGAGGTCTCGAAACGTGTAGATCCGTCGAAAACTCGAGTTTCGATTTTCGGCATGATTCCAATACTTTCCTTATGCATTACCATGTATTGCAGGGAAAGTAATTTGCAAATCTAAGATAATGTCACTTCTTAAGCGGGCGAGCTAAGTTCGAAAAATATAAAATATTTCTTGAATGCGTAGCTTGTGCCTTATCTAGAAAGACAAAACTCACATTTTGAAAAACAGTAAAACGGTTGTAGAAGGTACTATATTACAAACAAACGGTTAAAGTGTATCTTAAAATTTCCACATAGCAACTGCCTTCAAGTTGGTAGCATATTCCCTAAGATTTCATATTCAAGAAAGATTCTCTTGTGGCGCAAATTTAGAGCAGAGATTTTGGAAAGTTTGTGCTTATTCTAAAAAGAAAAGTGCACCTGTATAACAAAACTTTTCAAAGTGTGCGACATATCTTTTAAAGAATTGTCTACTTCAAAGAATATTTTCCACCATAAAGGTTCTGATTCTAGAACCTTTCTTAAAATATTCAGACTTAAAGTAGAGCCAAGTTAGGCAAATAAGTCTCAATGATTGTGACTGAGAAAATTTGCGTTTTGGAATATATTATGGCAGTTTTGTTTAAAGCGCTGCCGGATTCAAGTAATGTCATGCATATTGTATCATTTGTTTGAGGAAATAGTAATTTAAATAATACATTTCTTCATTATTGTTACACACGTAATTTGTGGAAGCAGGAGGAAGTGTCTAGTAATATTGGAAGTTTTAACATGTGTGTGCATGTGTTTTCATTACATGCATGTGCAGATAATATTACGACGTGATGGGTGTGCACTTAGGATACAAGAATGAGTCAAGATTTCTGGATAATTAATACGTTTATTCACGAGCACAGCATAAACAGGAACAATATACAGATTAACACTTAAACGCTTCACTAATTTCTCAAAATAATTGATTTCACAAAATATTGAGAAAAATTACTGTTCAATGTAGTTCGTATCATGTCAACTACTGTCCGACTGTGTGATGATTCCTTTTATAGACTCTCCATAGAAACTTCTGGAAATCTCTCATATCCCATAGAATAATCTGTATTTCGCGGTTCGTCTTGAACGTTAGGAAACTCACCAAATGTCGCCAAATTAGGGCTAAATCGCTAAATCTGGTAAACTTAGGCTCACCTCATGGGATAAGACGCCTATACGGGTAATTTCTCAGTCTGTTCTTCAAAAAAGACGCAAAAATAAGACGCCAACGAGGCAATATTGCACATACACAGCAATATTATGACAGTTTTATTTAAAACATTGTCAGATTCAAGTGATTTCCTGCATACTGTATCATCTGTGTGAGAAAATGGTAATTTAAATAATAAAATTCTTCATTATTGTTGTGTTTCCAATTTGTTGGAGAAAGTGGATATTAATATTGGAAGATTTAACATCTGAGTGCATATGTTTTCGGATTCTTGATTGATTTAAATAATTTTTAAATGCAAAGATTAATTTCATATGACATCTAGAAATTCATCCGCTTAATTTGTTCAAGCAAATTTATGTCCGGTGTATAAAAAAATCTGATGTGAGCAAGACGTGACTTTTTCTACAGACTCAAATTCACTTTCTGTTTCTTTCTTTCACAGTTCATTATATTGAGTTTAATTGCGGAAAATAATACGAATAAAATTGTTTGAAATGACACTGATGTACATGTATAGTTTTTTTTTCAGTTTTTGCTTTCATTTGGTGACTGGACATACTTTCAAAGGCGATATAGCAAAAAAAGAAAAACTAAATTAATTAAGAACTGCTGGTTCTAGAGTTAAGGGGTTAGGCTTATTCATTATGTCCTAAAAAATACACATAAAAGAAGCAAGTAATTGATACATTTGAGCTTACTTATAGACTGTTATTTTAGATGCATTAATCAAATACAACAAATCGTAGATTAAAATGTCATTTAATAAAAACCGTCTTTTATGACGTGCAAATATTAAAAACCGCCGGAGCGCTTTCGGGTATCACCATACCCTTCATCAGTGGCTGTACAGGGTTTCCCAAAAAGATTGAAATGCGCTTTAATTCTTTCTCTGTTGGTGATAAGTGGGCAATGTAAATTGCAAAAATGTTGAAGGTAAGGTGGGAAATAAGACTATGTTAGTGAAATAGTCCTCCCATTCATTTCCAAAAAGTTGCACTTTTTAAATTTTTATACGACCCCCTTAAACAAATTGGATCAATCAGAAATTTTTTATTTTTGATGCAACAAGATCATTGAAAAAATCTGCATATCTGTATCTTCAAAATTGAGCAAGTTATATTTAATTTTCCGTACCATGTGAAAAGCTGTTTCATCAATGAAAATAGGGGACATAAACAAATTGACGATGGAAATTGTTGTACGCTGCACGAGATAACCTTTATAAATAGTGGATAGTCAAATAATTCCACATTATGTGGATGAACGGTAAGAATCATTCTGATAGCATCTGTTTCTGTTTTAGATTTAGAGCTTAAAATGCCAAATACAACTTACGCGAAATGTATACGAAGGATTATTCCATTCATCCGAAACATTCATATAACATTTGAATGTGTTTTCAAAGATTTCAGAAAAATCACCTTTTCTTAAATTTGTTTCAGCTTTATATTATACTTCGCATCTTCTTTATGAAAAATCGGAACTAAAGATTCCACTGCCAAGAGATTCTTTCTGAAATGGATTTTCTATTTCAAGCAAATGCAAGACCTTTTTGTTTTAAGATATTTGATCTGACACCATGTACAGATGTCATGACCTTTGATATCGATATCATCCGTTTGAAGCTGAAGCTTTGAATACGATTTGATGAAGAAATAGAACATCATTCAAACTCAATGAATAGTTTGAAACGGAAAGTGACATCATGTCTCATGACCAAGCCAAACAGCTTGATCTTACCGGTTGATAGTGGTAAGACACTTGTGGTAAGACCATCACGACTGAAATGGCAGGATACGAGTTTAGTGGTGCTTAGTATAGGATTCCATGGCTGTACTTTTTCTTTGCTGAGCTAAAGTATTTTGTTTTCAGGATTTGGAATAATTCAAAACATTTGAACCAGTTATTTAATCACCTACCGCTTGGGGATGTAAGGATATATTTTGCGTTTACATATAAGACAATGATTTTTTTTATTATTATAATAACTTCATGTTTTTCACTTAAATGGCATAACTTAAAATACAAAACAGAACTATGACATTCTCATCCGGTTAAATTATTGAAAATATTTTTCTTAACCGGTTTTCAATTATTGAAAATATAATTAAGATGGTATCACGTCTGCATTCTATAGATAATAAAATCAAGGACAAAGCGTTTTAAAAAACGAAAGGTCTTTTATTTAACACATCCTAAAAGACGTACTGAATAATAATGTTTTTAATAATGTTCTGTACGTCTTTTAGGATGTGTTAAATAAAATACCTTTCGTTTTTTAAAACGCTTTGTCCTTGATTTTATCTATTGAAAATATTCTTAGAAATGACAGTCACGAATGCCAATATTTCTTGCTTTCGACAATGCTATAAATTAAGAATGCATCTACGTTGCTTATTTATATGAATATAGTACCTAAATATTTTACCTAGTACTTATATTGCAAGATTGGATTTATTTATTGTATGGCGTCCTTAGTATATGCTTCTGCAAAAGAGTGCATTTTGTGTTCTCAGTGCATTAACGGGTGTCAGTCAACCAGGTCTGACTCACTGATTCTTATCACCGGTTCTATTCACTGGTACTTATTTTGCATAATTCTTGCACTTACGTTATGCAGAAGATTGTAATTATGAAAGTTACAAGTATGCAACACTCTGGTGATTGACAAATTCAATTGTTCTGGTCATTAGTTTTTGAGTAATAGAAGATTGATCGCAGTGGGTACTAGATTGTGATACTAGCATGATTTTAATGCTTTATATACCGGAAGGATACCCCGGATCTTGGCAGTTCAGGGGTTTGATCTCGGGACCAAAACTTGTTAGGCCAGTATCATAGTGTTGAGCTAAAAACAGTGTGGGGCACGTTTAAATAAATAAGCTATAAAGCTTAACTTTTAATATTAAATTCATTAAGATTGACATGGCCGTTAATTCATTACATAGTGGATTTATTATTGAAATCGTACATTGCCAGTTGTGCCGCTATATAAAACCCTCCAATTACTTACCTTTCGTGTGAGTCCTGTAAAGGAATAATTAATTATTATAATACTCATTAACTGCACCAATTAAACTTTAACAATAAAACATTTATTAACAACATGAACTCTAAATTATTTAATTACACCAATTACTCATATTAGTAATTATATGCTTAACAACAATTATTCTCATTAATTATTGCGGCTGAGGGGACATATGTGACCAGTGTTATTAAAATTACTATCATGTGTCTATGACCTGTGATTGTTAATGAGCACATACCTTCAAATATGTCTTGGGCTTTGATCATATATCAAGCGCTTGCATCAGTTATTTGCACCGCCATAACTCTTTGGTGCATGACTCTTTCTCGTACATCTTATTGCACTCCACCTTATATAGATCTAGCCAGTATTTTTTGGAACATTTGCACAAATCTTTAAGATATGTTGTACAAGCTATAAGTGAACAAATTGCACAAACTGCTCACGTCCTTCTTAAGTCAAATCTTCATAATTGTCTTATTTCTGGTCTGCTCTTAAGTCAAATCTCCGTAAGTGTCTGCTTGATTCTCGGGTCACCTGTCGTTCCCTCGTTGAGGGGGGGGGGTAACTCCCTTTTCTTCCATTTGCCGCATTGAGTTTGACGGAACAATCTTCTTTTTTTATTAGTTACTCCTTTAACCAATGGAACCATTCCACATCTCGTAAGGCCCAGCTCAGCCCCTCTGTTATGCCCCCCTAAATTTATGGTCTTCTGACCTTTAGGTTCACGGGGTGATAAAACACGGTGCCAGCCAGACTCAAGTACTGTTCGCCATTTTGGCCACAATAAATTTTCACATAAAACTGTCTCATAAAATTTGAGATCTATTTCTGGTCTCACAAACAGTTCTCCAACTCAAGGCATTTAATACTGTCTTATGAGCGTTTGCTCCAGATATATTGACGACAATCCCCTTTGTTTAAGATTTGTCAGTGCTCTATTAATTTGTGTGCAATTACGTCGCTTAATATTTCTTTTATCCATTGCACAGTGTTTTTATTGTTACATTCAATTACGGACCCTCTGTTTGAAATCCCACGTATCCCCTACACAGTATGCTAATATATATTAATTTTTACGTTGTTACAGCGCCTAAATTTCCATACTTATTTTTGGGGTTTAGAACGAAGTTTTGATTGTAAACAGTAATATTTGAGCCCATTTTTGTCCTTGCCTCGAAGACATGGGCATTGTCTTTTGAAAGGCAGAAACGTCCTGGGAGACTTTAAGAGAATGGTTTTAAGAAGAATACTTGGTAGTATCTAAATTTATGGGATGTGTCGTAAAAGATTCATTCTCTAACTATACCAGCTATACAAACAACCAGATATTGTTCAGTTTGTAAAAATACAATGAATAAAATGAATTCACTATGTACACCGAATGCTCCACGGAAGAAGCATGAAAAGAATCCTTCCAGCCAATCCTATACAGGGAAGCTGTTTATAGAAAGGCAAAAATGAAGATGAACTGTCTGAGTTCTTAAATACTTTAATGTTCTGAATACTAAGGATTGAAGAACTTTTATTGAATGTAAAATAGGATGGAACACACTTATTGAAAAGGCTAGTGCCCATACTAAGCTGTTGAGTCATGGAAGATGAGTCATATTTTAATACATGGCCGCCTTTGGCGACCTGCCTGTTCGATACCCTTGAAAATTCGGACCCTGGCAAATTCTGACCATGGCAAACTCGCTGGCGCGACCTACCAGTAAGGTGTAAGGTAGCTGTTTGGACGGCCAGGAAGTGCCACCCAATTTAGACCGGAACCCAGTGGGGCAGCCATCCACAGGGACCTTACCTCCTCCTCCTACCACCAACCTCTCGGGAGGACTTACGGTCCCATATGTTTAAAGTGATCGTACTCTGCCTGAACACGGCGGCAGTTTTGGCAGTGGCGGAAATCGAACCCGGGCCTACCGAGGGGAATTCCCGCGCTAACCACTGGGATACCGCGCCCTCCGCGCCAATCTCCATAACCTTCTTTTTATTCACCCAATTTAGACCGGAATCCAGAGAGTCATCCACAGGGACCGTACCCTCCTTCCCCTACCACCAACCTCTCGGAGGGACTTACAGACCCACATGTTTAACGTGATCGTACTCCGCGTGAACACGGTAGTAGTTTTGGCAGTGGCGAGAATCGAACCCGTGCCTACTGTGTGCAAATCCCGCTAGCTAACCACTGGGCTACCGCACCCTCCGCGACAATCTCCATAATCTACTTTTTATTCACCCAATGTAGACTGGAACCCAGTGTGAGAGTCATCCACAGGGATCGTACCCTCCTGCCCCTACCACCAACCTCTCGGAAGGACTTACGGACCCACATGTTTAACGTGATCGTACTCCGCCTGAACACTGCGGCAGTTTAGGCAGTGGCGGGAATCGAACCCGGGCCTACCGAGTGTAATTCCCGCGCGCAAATTTCCCGCGCGCAAATTTAAATTTTATAATAACCATATGCTATGTAAAATATCCGTAAAATTAAAATATCCATCGTTCCATCATTTAAAATATCCATAAAATTAAAATACCCATCGTTCCATCATTTAAAATATCGATAAAATTAAAATATCCATCGTTCCATCATTTAAAATATCCATTTAAAATATCCATAAATTCAAATATCCATTTAAAATAACCATACATTAAAATATCTATTTAAAAAATCCATGGATGGATATTCATTCCATGAATCATCCATATCGTTCCACCAATCCATAAATATAATAATTTCAAATACATCACCAGAATTCAATCCACCAGAATTCAATCATTTAAATTATTTTAAATATCCATAAATTAAAATATCCATTTAAAATATCATATAAATATAATAATTTCAGCCTATGTATCCAATACATATGCTAAGCTCTTAATACATTTAAAACCCGAAGCGCGGTATGGGAAATGTCGGGGAAGAATCGGATCTTCGCCGAGAATTGGGCAAGAAATATAAAATCATGACGTATTTAAAATTGCGATCCTGCGGACAATTTTCATTATTTCTTGACCAGATTGGACTTCTAAGAATGCCAGATCTTTGACCTTTCTAAAACGGTAAATTATTAGTCGAAATTATGTGTAGTATTTACGATAGGAGGATTTAAAAGCGAAAGTTGTTTTTTTCTAACCGAAAGTGACTTTAGTTTTAAAATCTTTAAAAAATATTAGAAATCGAAATTGAGATTTGAAATTGATACATATTTACTCGCAATCGTCTGCTCTTTCCGGTGGTGTGATTTGTTTTTTTCTACGACGTCTGGATCGTGGAGGCAAAAGGGCAAAAATATGGCAAAAAACGGTCGAAATCGCATAAAACATTAAATAACTAATAAAATAATTAAAATTTTTAAAGTCGCTTTTCACGTGTCCCCTCGCCCCCCCCCCGGGTCTCCGATTGCCAAATTTCGTAGCTCTCCGACGCGCGGTCGCTAAACGTATAGTGTATAAGACAGACAGACCGACAGACAGACAGACAGACATTGTATTTTATTATTTAAGATTAATCCTAACTTTAGATGAATACTATAATAAGATATATATACAGGGTGTCCAGAAAGTTCCGGAACGTCGCAATATCTCGAGAAATACACTTCGGATCAAAAAATAAAAAACACGTATTCAATATTTTTAAAAAAGCTATCCAATGATACCAAAATTGACCCCCCCTCCCACCTCCTGGGGGGAGGATGTTTGGCAACTTTGAAATCTTCAATGGGTACCCCCATTTTTTATTGCAGATTTGGATTCTCCAGTACATATTACATACATTTGACCTACGATTTTTGATTTTTGCTCACACAATCGGCGCTATAATCGAGAAAAACGGAAGTTTAAAGCACAAACGTTTAAAAATGGGAATGTCTCGGGAAATACACTTTGGATAGAAAAATAAAAAATTACGTGTTCAATATTTTTTAAAAAAACCTATCCAATGATGCTAAAATTGACCCTCTCCCTCCGCTAACCGTTCACTTCAGCGACAACTGTTGACTTCAGTTTAAAAAATGGTTCAAAACTACTTTTAGCACTACCCAGGAACAACGATGTGAACGTAGTAGTTTTCTGTTCTCTTCGGGGTGCTTGATTAACATGAGTCCCTTTGTTTCTCATGATCAGGCTGCTTTTCTCTATAACTCCCCTTGCCTCTCATAACCGGGGTGCTTGAATCAAAATCGTAGGTGAAATGTATGTAATTTTTTCTTGAGAATCCAAATCTGCAATAAAAAATGGGGTTGCCCATTCAAAGTTGCCCCACTCCCCTCCCCCCAGGAGGGGGCAATTTTGGTATCAATGCATAGTTTTTCTAAAAATATTGAAGACGTGTTTTTTTTTTTTTTTTTGATCCGAAGTGTATTTCTCGAGATATTGCGCCGTTCCGGAACTTTCTGGACACCCTGTATATAACTTAAATATGATATACTGACAAAAATACTTTTTATTAGCCGTTTCCCATGGAAAATATATATCGTAAGCGAAAAAAAATTCATTTTGCTAGTTGTACTGAACGCTTTTGTGTAAATTTAATTTTACAGGGTATTAAATCATTGATTGGTGCAATATAACATACAACGAAGATCAGAAAACCAGAATTACATTTTATTTTTATTTTTTCAACAATATATATATTATATGTCAATATTTATTGTTACACCAAGTTAAAATGTTGATTATGATTGTGATAGTTTCCATGTTTTGCACATTTCTAAACAAGAATTAATAATTTTTGTAATAATATGTGATTATGAGAAAGGAACCTCTCGATTAAATTGGATGGGTAGAAAAGAAATTTGGTATATTTATTTGGAAAAATCGAGAATTTCGTAGAATTTTTTTGCTATTGATCGAACCAGGAAATGGTTTCTATTTTGTAACAAATGTTTTCTTTTTTTGGAAATTGTACCAGTAAATATATTATATATGTATAGTGGTGTTAAACGTTCAATTAATAAGCATTTTAAAAGTGGAAGGCATTATTTATAAAATGCTAATATCAAGATATATCCAGTTTGACAAAAACGTAAATATGATGTACATTTATTATTCCAAGTGCTTTTTATACAATTTACATACATTAAATTACACCATCGATGTAACGTAGCGTCATCCGTCCCCGAGATATTGCATTTTTACTTTCCTTATATACATAATGTATAAGGAAAGTATTATGACGGGGTTGAAAATTTGAATTCGAGTTTTCGACGGGAGAGCACATTTCAAGCATCCCTGATCATGAATCGAACATTTTTGAGATGATGTCTGTGCGCGTGTGTGTGTGTGAAAGAATGTGTGTGTGTGTGTGTGTGTGTGTGTGTGTGTATGTGTGTCAGTGAGACTGTGGGAACGATAACTGACGAACGAATGGACCGATTCAAACGAAATTTGGTACAAAAATTACAATCCGTGAATACTGGAAGCCTATTGCTTTTATACGCAATCGGATGTTCAGAAACCCCCGAAATTTTCTCGAAAAAATCGAAATCTCTAATAAAGTTACGCAAATATACATTTCTTATGCAATTTTTCATTAGAAAACTATTAACATAAATTTTAGAACTCTAGAATGAACCGGTCTCGAGATATTGCACATTTTTCAAAAAAATAATCAAAAAATTATATAAAATAAAAGAAAATATTTTCTATTGAGAAACATGTTCACTTTTCATATGTAATATTATGCGATAAATTGGGTGACATCATTCTTGTGGATCTAGCTCGTTCCATTCATGAAAAAAGATACTTTGAGTAATACTTTTCTATTTGAACGCCAATAGTCATTTATCTGCTGTAGGAATAAATTATATCTCCGTCCATAACACTTGGCGAGATTTTGGCGACGAAATTGGCGGAATATCGCCAACTTGGCGACTTTTTAAATGTTACCAAATCAAGGTGAATGGATAGAAATGACGCTAAATCAATGAGAATGACGACTATTTAACAAAAATTCAATATCTTGGAAAAAAATATATCTACTATAAGAATAACCTTTTTTGTTTTTTCTGTAAAAGTAGTAAATACATTGCATTATATAAGGAAAGTCTTGTGCTGCCCACATTAGATTTTTTCATATTGTGAGTCCGACAAATCAAAGAGTTAATCGGAATTGGCGTGCCTGTTTAAAATAAAAATTAGAAGTATGTTGATTTACAGCAATATCAAATCACAAGAAGACGCTTATTTTGTCAGTCATTGTTCTGCCATAAATTAAAGTTGTCAGTCATTGTTAATGCCATAAATAAAAGACTTGCATTGGAAACATATGATTTGTTATTTGATGGCGCGGTGTTTTAGAAATGAAAATATATACAATATTTGTGTGCAACAATCTCCAAGTCTGATATTTTATTTTTCGCAGTTTCAACTGCAGATAGAATTAAACAAAGCGAAATGCAAATCACAATTCTGACTCCGTATAAATACATATTTATTTTTCTTAACAAATCTGAAAATGAAAACATCTTTAAAATAAGGAAAGATTCTGCCTGACATGTCACTTCCATGATATATTAAAATGTATTGAAAATATCCAACGCATCAAACAACGGGTGTTCTTTCCCAAGGCTTCGAATAGACAAATAAATAACCCGTACCAAATGTAAATAAACACAATAGATGTTCAAAGATTCAAACAGAGAAGAACATAATCATTTTTCAAATGCAAACAAATTTCATCATTCTTGACAACATGCTACATTTATTCCGAATGTGTTGCATGTTTATGATAGATATTGGGAATGGGGTTTCTGTTGTGTCATTCATATTCAGAGTAATACGAAAACTTACATTTTCATATGTGAATAACAATGGAAATAAATCCTCATTGTTTTTTACGTACGAAAATATATTATATATAGTATTTTAAAATATTATAGAACATTTTGTGTAGAAATCTAATTTCAAATGGAGTTTATGTATGTTATATATATATGCATCTTATTTAGAAAATAATTTACAAATTTTTAAAGAAGTTTACAAATTTTTTTTAATATAATTATAGATTTAAAATAAACGAGGTTTGCAAATATTATCTTCGTAAACTCAAATTTTATTACTTTTGAACTGTTAAATCAGCTATATATTTTTGTTCATAAACATACGTTTTACAAAATTCTCTAGAAGCTTTGGTATTTATGGCGAATATACTGTAACAAGATATGAGTTTTCGGAACATCTAAACTTGAAATTTTGAGGACGAAAAATAAACATTTACAACATCTGTGTTTATGTATGGCTGCAATTTTGGAATTTGTATATGCATATGGTTAAAAGTCATCAGACGCAAAAGGTATAAAAACATTAATTTTCTAAATTCATATTGGGTCGATCGGGTGTGTCTATAATACATTCTTCCATCCTTCGGCGCATGCTTTTTAATAGATTCTGATAAGTGACTTGGGTAAATTGTAGTTTCAGTTAAATTTTAGTGTGCCAGATTTCGATTAGAAGCAAGACAATTTTCTAATTTTCTGATGCAGCGCCCTAGTCTATCCAAAGTTGTTCTTTTGGGTTCAAACCGGGAGTTTGCCCAAACCAGTTCAAATAAGAAACTTAGTTTTCTTGAAATACTTCAACAACAACACGTGCCTCGTTCTAGGATGCTTTGTCTCGTTATAACAAGTTCTCGCTTGTATGGATGAGAGCATAATTCTTTAAAATATCCGTTCAGCTTCTGCATTAAGTTTTCAGTACCACTGTCAGAGGCAGTGGTGGCTCGTGACGTCAGGAATGGGTGACGCAAATTCAGCGGCTGTAATCCCCCTCCTCCTCGACAACGAACATCTTCAAAAAACATTCCGCTACTGCACAATTGTTGTCGAATATTATCCAAAAATAGCCAAACGAGTCTGAAAAATTCGCCAAAAAACAATAATAATCCATTCAGCCTATTACTTTAAGTGAAGCAGAGTTTATCCTGCGTCACCTCACGAGCCGCCACTGGTCTGCGGATTGAGGCCATACCACGAAAAACAGCTCTACACGGGAACATTCACACCTCAAAATTCAGCAGTATGTACAGTGCAATCCGGTAATTAACGTTTGTCGGGTATTCTTTACACCCCAATACGACCATCTGACTGGTAAAGTGTACTATGATTCATCACGCCTTAGGACTTCTTCCTTCTGTTCCAAACCCCGATATTTACGTTTTCCTGCATAATGCCGAACTACGTGCAGCATTGCACGAAGTGATGGGCTTGTAAATCATGTCTCGACACTTAGAAACCCTTCCACGGATTTCTCTGCCAATGTTTTTCATGGAGATGAGAGTACTAGCGGTTCTGCTGACTTCAGAGATAAGATTTGCTGCTGTACATTTTGGATCAGCTTTTACACACATTTTTAGCTTTTAAAAGAGTATAGTGGCTATTTTCAGGGTCTGACCATAGTTTTGATGATTGTTCAGCCATTTTATTTTGACAGCAAGCACTACATCTACAACAATATGGATTTGGAATGACATTAGTATATAGTATCTTACAACCATATTTTTCTCAAACTGCGTACATTCACGTCAAACTATCTGACTTTAGATAAAATGTGATGTCGAGGGAGGTCAGAAGTTTATTTTTATACTATTAGCCAAAAATTTGTATGCCATATAATGCAGCAGAGAACATGCTTTTGAAATGATTTCTGATGACTTTTTACCATACAAAGTATATCTGTTAAATATTACTTTTGTATATGCCTGTTAAATATTACTTTTTTATATGTCTGTTAAATATTACTTCTGTATATGTCTGTCAAATATTATTTTTGTATATTACTGCATGCCATATAAAAATTTGCATGCCATATAATACAGCAGAGAACAAGCTTTTGAATTGATTTTTGATGACTTTTGACCATACAGAGTGTATGTCTGCTAAATATTACTTTTGTATATGTCTGTTAAATATTACTTTTGTATATATCTGTTAAATACTGGTTCTGTATATGTCTGTTAAATATTACTTTTGTATATGTCTGTTAAATATTACTTCTGTATATGTCTGTTAAATATTACTTCTATATATGTCTGTCAAATATTACTTTTGTATATTACTGTTAAATATTACTTTTGCATATGTCTGTTAAATATTTATTTTGTATATTTGTATTTACTGACACAGACTACTTTAAAATATTTCGATTCGTGCTATGTGGTACTTCATATAAGCATTGCTGGAATGTTTGAATTTTGAACCGATCTAAAAATGCTTCAATGACGACATAGCTTTTGTTGCAAAATTATCTATTCCATGCTATTTAAGGAATTTAGGAACTTTGTTAAATTGATTTAAAAACATATTAATCCAAACACAAATTGATCTTGCAGTTAAAACAATATATAGAGAAAAGAATAAAAGTTGTTGTTATGAGCTATTATATTTTTTATCTTATAAAATAAAATATTAATACAATTCCGCAACTTATTGATACCTTTTATTTTGTAATTTATGGTTGCAACATTAGAAATACTTTTTTCTAGTGCTTATAAAGACGTTACAACGACTATTGTTATTTCTTATGTTCCGAACTATACTTATTACTGTCTGATGCTTGACGCAATGCCTTAAAATGTTGTGAATTCAACCTAGTAACAAAATTTTTAGCACAAGTTATATATAGACTTGCATTCTTGTCCCAAATGAAAAGAGCTTGATAAATGATGTTAGGAGTATCGGAGAGATCATAATTGGTTTTCTACTTACGACATGATCGATTCATTTTTTCAAAAGCAATTTCTGGGTGAAACTATAAAGTTCAAAACAAATCAATATTATATTTTAATTAAGCATATTCTAGTACAAGTATGAGATGTTTTACTGGTATGGAAATGTCCGGAAATTATGTTTAAGATATATTTATCTTAATAACATTTTTATTTTGACAACAGAGGGGTTATTCAAAATACAAGAAAAACACTGATACGTACCATATGATACGTACAATATGATACGTACCGTATGATACGTACAATATGTATTCAGTAAAAGTAAAAGAATTCGAACTGATGGGGGATCAATATAATTTTCAATAGACACAGAATGGAAAAAGACTATGGTAATTATATTAATTTATTTACGGAATAAAATATGTTTAATTCTTGCTTAGATATCAAACTCTTATTTTATTGACTACTAGAAAATGTACTCAGTGTTGTCTGAAATGTACAATGAGCGGTCGTAGCGTAACCGTGTGTGCAACACAATTTTATTTTATTTTTGTTATAAGCGAACGTATTGGTATTGTTATGTCGTTACTTGGTTTTCAGGAAATCGCTGAGACTTCCAGTGTAGTATTTGTTAGAGGTTTGCCTATTAAATACCAGTCAACTCCGAGTACATTTCCTATTAATAAATTATACAAATGAGAATGGACACTGTCAACATAAATCAATTTCCGAAATGCTTGTAACGAACAAAAATCGTATAAATTTAATATCGAGTTTCACCAATGAATAATGGAACATAGTTTCACTATTCCCTCTTGTTACGCTATACACGGTGAGCAAGAAAACCTCCTTCCCGCCCCTTTGTGTCGCAATTTTACAAAAGAAAATTTAATTTGGCTATTGAAAAAAATATTTGGCGAAAGTGCTGGCGATTATGCAATATGTCATTGCCAAAATCGAAAATCTTGGTATACTAATCGTAATGTGTACTGCTATACTATTGGTCTCTTCCAAAACAATGCTCTTTGGAATTTGAGAATTTATAAATAAAAAATATTACCTCTTGTTACTATACACGATGAGCAAAAAAACCTCTTTTCCGTCCCTCTCTGTCGCATTTTGCGAAGGAAAATTAAATTTGGCTATTAAAAAAAAGACTTTGTGGAAGTACTGGCGATTATGAAATATGCCATTGTCAAAATCAAAAATTTTGGTATACTAATCGTAATGTGTACTACTGTATTATTTACCTTTTCCGAAACAACAATCTTTGGAATTTGAGATATTATAAATCAAAACAAAATTTTCAAATGAAACATCAAAATAAAATTTGGCAATTAAAATTTTATTTGGCGAAAGAAAATTTCGTTGGGCGAATAGGTTAGCGAAAGTAATCAAAAATCCAGAGAAACCCCTGACAGCATATTTTTCTCTTCAATGTTTCCCAGTGACCGACGAATTTACTAGTCGAACTTGTAATATTGATTTCAAGACTTTTCATCTTTTATTGAAAAATCCAAGATTTATGGCAATCGGCAGTAGAATTGATAATGTACCTATAATACTGAAATATACATTTTTTATTTGTTTTACATTAAATTATTTTATTGTATAATCGAGTAATTGAATTATATGGTTTTCTTTCTCTTTATAACATAATTAATTTGCCAAGGAATTATGAAATGAACAATTACATTTTCTGAGTCCGGCTTTCCTCTTTTATAACCTCAATGTACAAACCGCGAATTTCATACTACAATGTAATTTGCAACTAAGTTCTTGTTAAACGCATGTAACCCTTGTGTGAAGGCGCATAAAATATGTTTTATAGTCTTTGAAATACTTTAATAGAATAAATAATATTGTGAAAATTAGGTTTACAAATGACAAATGTGCAAAAGAAATCTATGCCAATTTAAAGTGCAAAGATGATGTCATAAAATACGAAAAACATTATAACAAAGCGTCAAACTTGAAGGAGCCAAATGGACTTAAGATTGTGGATGAATTTATGGCATAGATATTAAATGGAATGATTGCCAGTCACTAAAACGATACCATAAATTGGAGCAACTTAAATTCACGTGACGAAAATATAGGCCATCTAGGAAGTCCTGAAGCTGCGCATGAAGTTCAACCCGTGGAACTTTTAACATATCAGGAAAAGTGAAAATTTATAATGATGTTGCAAGATACCTTGAGATTTGTAGGGGAACGTAGGTCACGTAGCAATTTCTTGTAGCTCTGAGAAAAAATATATGATGTGGGCAGCACATGACTTTTCTTATATAATGCAATAAATTTACTGCTTTTACAGCAAATAAATAGGTTATTCTTATAGTAAATATTTGTATTCTTTCCAAGATATTGAATTTTCGTCAATTAGACGTCATTTTCATTGATTTGGCATTATTTTTATCCATTTGGTGAGATTTTCTTTAAAAAGTCAAAGTTTTCTTAAAAAAGTCGCCAAGTTGGCGACATTCCGCCAAATTCGCCGCCAAAATCTCGCCAAATGTTATAGATGGAGAAATAAGTTATTCTTATAGCAGATTAATGACTATTGGCTTTCAAATACAAAAGTATTACTCATAGTATGTTTTCTCATGAATGGAACGACCTAGATCCACGAGAATGATGTCACCCAATTTATCGCATGATATTACATATGGCATTATACACATGTCACATTTATTATCCCATTATTTATTACCACAAATTTAATATCGCACTCTGCTTTCGATGCGATTTTTTATTTTTTTTAAACGAAGTCGTAAATGCCTGTTCTTATTAGATATCAAATGTAACATCAATTTCGCAGAGAATTTAATATACACAAAGGAATCATCTTTCAAATCTAATTTGGAATTCTCATGCAGGAAATACTTTTCTACTTTCTTATTCCTTCATTTCTCAAATGAAATCTGACAAGCATAAACGATAATGCTACAGCTGCGTGTAGACTTAAAATGTATTTTTTGCAAGTTATATACTTTCAAATTGTACAAGTTTAAAGTACGTAAAAGCATAATTTGAAACAAAACCCGGATTCATCTCTTATTTTCCTTATTTCCACTAAAATTTATTCAAATTAAGTAACCAATAAAAGCGCATTATGGTTTAAGTATATGGTTAAGTGCATTATGGCCGTAAGTTTATGGTTTTAAAATGTCTTCAAATATTTTATTATTATATCGTATACAGGGTGTCCCAAAAAGATTGAAACTCGCTTTAATTTAATAACGCACTTTAATTCAATAACACGCTTTTCCTGTTTGAGATAAGTAGGCAATATAAATTGTAATAATGTTGAAAGTAAGGTAGGAAATAAGACTATGTTAATAAAATAGTCCTATTAATTTTCAAAAAGTTACAATTTTTCAATTTTTATACGATCCCCTTAGACAAATTTGGTCAATTAGAAATTTTTTTATTTTTAATGCAACAAGATCATTAAAAACACCCGCATATCTGTACCTTTAAAATCAACTGAATTATAATAAAGGAAAAAATCTGACTTACGCCTCTTTTCTGTACCATGTGAAAGGCTGTTTCATCAGTGAAAATTGGGATCATAAACAAATTGACGATGGAAATTGTTTAGATCAAAAATACGTTAATATGTGTCAATTTTTTTATCCCAAATGCATCTAAATAAAGTATTACACAGACAGAGATCATATAAAGCAGTGGTACTCACTACGCGGTTGGGTATCCTATGTATTATCATCCAGTTTTATCTTTTTTGTGATATGTCACAAATTTACATTTCTAATTTTATATATGGTCCCCATTCACAATGTTCAATTTTCAATTAAATATAACTCGCTCAATTTTAAAGATACAGATGTGTGGTTTTTTTAATGACCTTGTTGCATTAAAAATAAAAATTTCCTGGTTGACCAAATTTGTCTAAGAGGGTCGTATAAAAATTTTAAAAGTGTAACTTTTTGAAAATTAATGAGAGGACTATTTCATTAACGTAGTCTTATTTCAACCTTTTTATTCCAACATCTTATTTCAACATTTATCTTATTTTCAACATTTTTGCAATTTACATTACCGACTTATCTCCAACAGGTAAGCAATTAAAGCGCGTTTCAATCTTTATGGGACACCCTGCATAGTAATTTGCTTGTGAACTTGTAATTACTAATAATTTATTTGATAATAAAAATACTTTGTCATAGTAACAACATTAACAGGTCACTAAATGCATCATCTGATTTTAAAAGACAAGTAGAGTTTTATATTTTATGAGATGGAGAAATGAGTACAGCAAAGGTAGGGAAATGCCGAGGGATTTGCTTCGACAGAAGTATTTGGTAATTTTGCCATGTTATCGCTTTTATTAAACTGTCTTTTAAGAATATAAACTACTCGACACAGAAAATGCAACACCATGAAAGAGCGAATATAGTGTAATGTTGATGGGCACACAGGCAGATTTGGCATATACAAATAACTGATGTTAATTATAGAAGGATAATGCAATACAGTAATGGCATAGACAGGGTGATCAGAAGTCGGTAGGACCAATTTTTGCGACGATACAAACAGCACCCCTTCGAGGAACAGATGCAATGAGCGTGCAGATAGTTTCCTTAGGGATGGATGACCATATGCCTTCAACCATCCTCAGCAGGTCGGCCTCTGTTTGAGACAGGGGCAGGACCGTCAAATGACGGCCAATCACGTTCCAAACATGCTCGATGGGTGAGAGATTTTCAGACAGTTGAGGCCAATAAAGTAGCTGAATACCTTGCAAAGATGATCCGCTGATGGTTGCCATGTGCGGTCGCGCGTTATCTTGCTCGAAAACAGCATTTTGCAACCAGGGATGTTGAACCGACCGCATTACCTCATCTACACATCGTTGTGCCGTCATTGTGCCTTCGATACGAACCAGAGGTGACCGGATATCGAAACCGATGGCACTCCCAAACCATGATGATGCGTTGTCGAGCAGTATGACGTGAAGCAGTCGCAGCAGGAGTGATTATATTTCTACGTCGTCTACAGACTCTCAAACGGCGACTGTCATTCGACAAACAGAAATGAAACATATTGCTGAATACGCCCTGTCCCATTCAGTCTTCCAAAAGGTTAGGGCCGACGAGTAGCGATTGAAGCAGCTTTTGGCTGATTGTCGAGAAACTGTTCTCGTTGATATTGGAACGTCCAATGTACCCTGCAAATTCTGAAGAATGTCAACACTCGTAGTGTGTGGAGTCTCCACCGCATGTCTTCGAATGCGTCGAACAACGCGTGCTGATGTACGTCTGGATGAAGCTGTACCGCTGCGATGATTCACATGCCCTTCTTCAATCCACCTTCTCCAAGTCCTTTGCATAGTGGACGCATCTAAACGTGTTTCAGAAGCGATGCACCAGTATGACCTCCCAGATGCACGTAGGCCTAAAATGAATTTCTACATACGATCGTCCAAATGCTGAAACGAACTTCGGTGTCATCGGTCAGGCATCTGTTCAACAACACGTGTCTTCTGAAAGGGAAAACAGCTCGGAAAACGGGTTTTCGTAGACTACAGACAGGCAACAGTTGGCTCATCTGCCGTTTCCATCCCTTTTGTACCACGCTTTAATCACGTGACCTATTTGCATTTCAGATCATTTGCATACATACGCTTGTTGCATTTGTCTCGCAATTTTCATAATTATACGGCCAAAGGTTCATGGTCTTACACTTCCTAAGTCGGGTAGTTTTATATTTCTGTATCTGCTTTTGATAATGATTAGATGATGACTAATAAAGATTCAACATTCAATTCCAGTGGAAACAGTGATGTTCACTATAAATTTACAGTTCAGGTTCAAAAATTTGCATTTTTCTTGAAACATTTATTTCTTAGAATTGGCTATAGGTAGAGTTTAGATGGTAACCCATAAGAATTTTGCATTAAATTTTGGAGGAGATAGAGTGGTTTACCTAGGATTTTCCACTTCTGGCTCATTTTTCACTCCCGATTAAAAAATTTACACTTTCTTTGCAGCAACTAGTTTGCAAGATAGGCAAGAGATGAAGCTTAGATATTGAGTGAAATAGATTCAGAATCAAATTTTGGGGTCTGTAGTGGAGGATGATTCACCATGAATTTCAACTTCCACGTTCATCCATTTTCTTAATATGGGCGCCTTTAAAACATGCGAGAAATACCTTGAATGAAATCTCTCCTTCGAGGCTAAAATAATTATATAATATCCCTGTGCCACACGACATGTTGGTAGATCTGATTACAAGTATTGATCAAATTAATGAGATACTGTACGTACGCTGAATGCATTTCAGTAAACCTATGGAAAACATGCATTTATAATCAGTGAATTTCCCTACGACTGAGCAGAGCGAATTAGCAAACGTGGTGTGTTATTTATAATCTACAATAAAGAGGGGGAAAAGAAAATGTAGATGCATAAAGTTTGCAGATTGGATAACAGTATTATTCTCGCCATGGTTAATATAGCATGAAGACAACTAAAAACCGACCAAGAACCAGACTCCGATGATACATAAATTGCAAAGGACCATAAACGGGGGAATAACAATATGCGCCAAATTCTGCAGATGCACGAATAGGTGTATCTATAAGCATTATCGTCGTCGTAATATCGCTCGAATTATAAATATATGCACCGTAAACAATAATCGCATATTTACAGCGTAGTCGGTACGTCCACAACAGAATCTTTGAGCAAAAAGAATTCATGCAGTACCAACTAGTTATGAAAGTGATTCAGTGAGAATATCTGTTGATCATTATTTGGCAAAGTATGAAATCCTACAGGGATTGATCGTCATTTAATTATAAGTGCATCAAATTGCTTGGCTTGATACCACCGTGATTTGTGCCGACGTGCAACAAATTGCGGCCTTCGATTAGTGTTATCTGCTGCAATCTGCAAGGAGGTAACACATTTTTGTTTATATTACGTAGTGAGCACGGAGGAAATTCCATAGATTTTAGTGTTATTTTATTAACTGCTTCATAAATGCAAATACATATTTAATAACACTACAGATAATCTTATGGCTGTCACGTACAGTTCAGTTTTATGCAAGTAAAGCATACCCCAAGATGTATTTATGTATGGCTAATGAAATATGTCGAACTTATATCTCTGTTAAAATTAATTAATATAGTATTTAAGAAATGTTAATGAAGTAATTGGCCAATTTAAAATTTGATTAATGTACTGAATACTCTCTAGTGCCATTCTCGTAGTCTTGCGAGGCAACGGTGTTCAACATATACCACCCTGGGCGAATGTGAAGACACCCAAGGTATGTCCTTTGCAGAATTTTGCTACTAACGATTTTTAGTTTATTTTAAAAAAGAAACAACTCAGAATTTACTTGTTCCAGGTGTAGCTGTTGTGAATCTTTCATTTCTTTCTCATCTCAATGATAAAAAAAATGAGAGCACTGGCTGAACAAATCGAAAAGTATCCGTTCCCCCTATGAGCGTACTTGCTTCTGACCCTGATGGAACATAACAGGACACACATTTTCGGTACCCGTGCATAAATATATACCGTTTGCAACCTTTGCCACAGTGGGTTTATATCGGTTTTTATGTGGTTGCAGTAGCAACAGCTGGTAAAATTGTTGCTGTCGCTTGGCGATCGAGTCACATCAGAAAAACTATGTACCGGTAGCTGACAGGATTGGTTATTAGAATTGTGACCCTAAACCTTCTCCAAATAGATTTTTTTATGACTGATACATTTATTTGATATCGTGTCGAAAAACAATAAATGATGGAATGGTGCAATTTACAAGAAATTCGCTACCTCTCTGATGACTGGTACGGGATCCTATCTCCCAACAGCACACCATCGTTGGGAATCCCCCACACGTAATGGGCCATGCTAAAGCAGGTAATAATTCTAACTTTCCTAAAGAAACTTGTTATTATGAAAGTCTTACCCGCAAATGCGTCGTTTTCATAGAACGTGTTGTTTGCATATATGAAGTAAAACCAATCGCTTTTCGGCGTGTGTTTCGATATTTACATATTGTGCTGGAAGACCGAAAGAAGTGCAGCGGGATAAAATCCACACATTTGTTCCGTATCTGAAAATTTGCAAATTGGACCAACTCTTTCAATTATGCTAATTTTTTGTAAGGAATTATATTATATTTTGTACAACAAATTTCGTCAATTGCTGTTGTGCAACTCAAACCTGGGAATTAGAAATATAGGAAATGGGTAAAATAGTGAAAACGTTTTAATATAAAAGATTCTTCTTTTTGAGTTACATTAAAAACATTGTTTTTATGCATGAGCAATATGCTATATTGTAGTTGTAGCAGTTCTATAGTTATAAAATCTCAAGCTATTTGTCTTTATTTAGAATTTCTGTAACGAGTAACGTGTAGGTTTATGTCTCAATTACACAAATTCCATTTCAAACCGAGTTTGTAAATTTATGTTTTCACTTTCCTTATCCTGTTTCATAGAAAATTTAATATAAGAAACAGCTTTTGAATTTAAATTGCAAATGCTCATAATAAAGAAAATGCTTTTAAACTTTCATTCCTCGTCTGCTAAATTGAACCTGACAAACATGAACTAGAAGGCTACAACCAAGTAGATTTAAATTTTCATCCTGCAAAATGAGAAACTTCATATTACTTAGAGCCAAAAGTGTCTTATGAGAAACCTGCTTAAGGAGGGAAATAACTTTTGTTTCTAAATTTCATTTAAAATTTATTTTAGGTGAAGAGCGGTTACAAATAAATGAGCGAATTAGTGTTTTAATCCTTATTAAATAGATTAACAACGAAATTATGCTATAATCATAAATATAAGCATTTTTTAAATATCCAATACTTTGAATCTGTTTAGAAAACTTTCGTGTTTTCTTATATCAAATCCATAGCAGTTTTAATAGTAGTATATAATGTATGTACTACTTTTTTATTATAAAAATCAGTGGTGTTGCTTCCTTGTATTCCTTCCTATTTTGTTGTCAAAATAGCTATTAATGTTTTTTCTATGGCATATCATTTTTTCTTTGAATATATCATGTATTTGCATTTTGCAAACTGATCCTATGCAATTTTGCAAATTGTTATCACGTGATATAAAATCTAACTTCGTCTTCGAAATTATCGCATTAAATTTTAATTTGAACTAGTAGGTCAGCTAGTAGCACACACACACACACATACATATATATATATATATATCTATATATATTTATATATATATATATATATATATATATATATATATATATATATATATATATATATATATATATATATATATATATGTATATATGTATATATATGTATATATGTATATATATATATATATATATATATATATATATATATATATATATATGTATATATGTATATATATGTATATATGTATATATATATATATATATATATATATATATAATAAATAATAGAGGACTATGACAAACTGATGCTGTTCTATTCATAAAATAATTCACTAATGCCATTAAATGCTATAAACTTGAGGCCAAAACTATATTTTAGAAATAGGTTTCATTTTAACACATTAAATTTGATATTGATGGCTGTAATTGGAAGGTGGGGAGTATGTGTTTTTCAAAAGTTAATAAGCATTAAGGGGGAAATTTAACGATTTTATCCGTAAACAAACCGTTTCAATTTACGACGTTTTAATTCCTTTTCGATCGAAACCACTTACTGAACGAAAATAAATTCTTGGAATAAATCCGTAAATCCTGATCGATATCATAGAACGATATCGATATTGATCGGCAATAAATGACTGAAAATGTATTGCCTTTATAAGATAAAACTTTTTAATACATAAAGATAACTTAGATATCTTTGGGCATAGAAATACGATGCTTAATACATATATTACATAGAAATATGTGCTGAAAGTTGTATCATTGCAGATTTTATGAAAAATAAGTGGGTTTTACGTAATTGTCGGAAAATCCATTTTAAGGACGATCGGCAGTACATTATAAATTTAATCTGAGCAACAAATAATGTTGTCAATAAACCGGGATCGAACCTGGGCATCGAACTGGCATTTAACCGCGCTACACTCCAGTGCACAGCCATTCCTTCTACTATAAGCCATTCCTTCTAATTATTGTACTAGGTATGCCAAACTGAGGCTGTTCAGACATTTTTACAACATAATATTTTATGCTATCCAAACATGTGATAAAAACAAATAATGAAGCACAGTCGTAGAATAAATCCTTCTACACCGTTGCATTTCCATTTTAAGGGTAAATTTTGGTTAAAAAAGAATCAGAGTGTTTTTAGTCGCTTTTTGCCACATGTTAACAATTCCCATGAGCAGGGTTGGTTGGGGCATTCCTCGAGGTTAAAGAATAAAAATAATATCATGGATAACATCATGAACATGATGAATAAAAATAATATAAAAAAAATCAGAATATACTCAAGAGTCACAGGATTTATATTGATGTATGCTTTTGATTTTAATCATTCTTATGATAGGCCATGCCTCTCAGCAATTTCGATCTTGGCCCACTCTTATAAGATACTAGCAGCATACCCGTTCTTCGTACGGAGTATATAATATAAAGAAACTTAAAATTCACAATTATGTGCAAATTCCTATAGTATACTAAATTACATTATTAATCAAAATATTCTGTTAAAATATTTAATACATTGCTCCTAAAAAGAAGTTTAAGAATTTATGTTCTTGCTATCTAAAATTATATTCACGGGCAGATCTAAAGAATAAAACATCCTGTCCCCTTTTGTAAGCAAATTTACCAAAAAAAAAAGGAAATTGAATTAGTATATGCAAGATGAAAGCGTTAAAATTGTATGGGAGCCGTTCTACTTATATACGCGAATATTAGAAGATATAATCTGTATTAGTGCATTGCATGTTTACATTGAAAATATCAATAAACCCGTAATTTACTCCAATATATGCAAGAATGAAAGCACTTAAATTATATGGAAATATATATATATATATATATATATATATATATATATATATATATATATATATATATATATATATCCCCGCACTACTTATATTGTCGCGGATTAGAAAATATGCCACTGTGTTAGTAGAAGATTACCCGTATTACAATATGAGGCTCAAAAATATTTGCCAAAATAAAACAGATAGCGTAATAAATTGAAAATATCAATAATCCCTGCAATCTTTATAACAGAAGGTCGTAATTGATTCCAATATATGGCAATATATATCAAAATATATGCCAATATACCTGTACTGCTTATACTCTCGTTGATTAGAAGATATACCCGTGCATTTGTACAAGATTACTCGTGCAACGTACAATATATGAGTTTAAACAATTTTCTTAATAATAAAACAATGTCATAATAACTTGAAAATATCAATAATGCCTGAATCAATAACTCCCGGGAATATCAATAATAATAAAGTTTAAACCTGAAGACCGTAATTGATATTATCCAGTCAAAACTGCAATGTCTATGAAATTTATTTTATATGCATATCTGTATTATTCAAATCGGAAAAGATGTACTAAAAATCGTATGGCACATAACACATTGGATTTACAACCGTTTCTAAACGACATGATATCATTCGCTTCAAATAAATTGATGGAAATCATAGCGACTAAATAATGCTATCTTCATGGAAGGTTTGGCGACATTTTCGTCAACTTAGCGATAGTTTAAACATCGCCAAATTTATCGGCAAATGGGAGTGCAGTACTAGCTCATAGTCCCATTTTGCGACAAATTGACGAAACATCATTACAGTACTATCTCCTAACAAATACAAGTAATTTAATTTATTAAGCGCAATTTTATCAATTTCATAATATTTTTATGGATTTACAAACATTTTTAACGATTTGATGACATTTTAAAAATTCAATAAATGTGTTACACAGTAGGATGGATGGACTGACCGATAAATGCTACCGAAACATCATTTCAGTACTCTCTTCTAAAAAAACAAATTAAATTTCATTAATTTGCGTCATTTTTATCGATTTGGTGACATTTCCGCCAATTTGGAAAAGTTTAAGACCAGTTGACAAGTTAGCGATATTCCGCCAAATTAGTAGCTCTGAATTTACAGATCTGAAGAATAAAACAATCTGATCCTTTTTGTATATACTAACTGAAAACACTAAGATTGTATTAGCAGATATACTCGTTCTACTATTTTTCTGTTTCAACAATCGGATAAATGAATTTATTGCATAAACACAATATACGAGTTTATTAGCTAAACTCAATATATAAGCTTAAAACTCTTTGCCAAAATAAATGAAAGTGATGTATGCAGTCTGCAATTTATATAATTGAAAGAAAAATCAAACCGTTCATTTATAAAATATATTTTAATTTCAATTTCTATATTATTGAAATCGAAAAAATAATAATGACAGTTAATAGACAGATTTAATTTAATTACGTTTCTGACATGATAAAAGGCGCAACATGGTAAAAGGTAGGATCTTCCTCATAATCTGCGAAATTAAATAACCATTTTGATTTCTTTATACTTTTTATTTTTGAGAAAAGCTTGTGAAAAATAAACCACGGAGATAGATTTTCCATTTAAATTCATGTTTCAAACAATTCATGTTTTCAAAAAGTGACTAATTAGTGCAAAAAATCTCCCACCAAACTCAGAGATAAAGTTTTAATTCAATTTCAAACGATTTTCATCCTTTTCGTTTGGATAAACCACGGAGTTTGAGAGTAGAACGCCTAAGAAAAAGTTTTGTTTTTCATTAATATCTCGACAACCCCTAGTCTTCGAAAGTCGAAACTGGGACTAAATTTATAGAGGACTGTTTCAAGACTATTCACAAAATTTCATTAAATTCGGTTCAGCCGTTCTCACGTGATGATGAGACAAACGAAAATTTTGTTTTTTATTAATATCTCGAGAACCACTGGATGTAGAAACTTAAAACATGGGCTAAATTTTAAATGGGGCTACGTCCAGGCTACCCACAAAATTTCATCAAATTCGGTTCAGTCACAATGTCTACCATTTAACTGTATTGACAATTTTACTTTATTGTGCTTTTATCCATTGTCCCCATATACAGCTTATTTATTTTATTTGTAATTACACCAAATACACCAATAATTGTTATTTATCATTAGAAACGGTAAGCATTGTTTGAAAAAAAAAACTCATTCTAAATTAGATAGAGCTTATCTAAGTGGACGTTTTCAATTGTATAAGTGTAGTAAAATATAAAAAGCTAAGCCGAGACGCTTCTTTACGGGGTGCCTGTTTCTCAAGAGCCGTAACCCCACATCTAATGAGATGCAAGTCCATTTGTTTAGTGCGATGTTGAAGTAAGGCAATATGCACTCAGCTATTGAAGGGTGCTCGGTAGTGGTTGCTTGCTTGAACATAGATGAGATGGAGATTCTGTCTTGGATGGCTGATCTGACAAGTAGGTAGGAAAGGGAAGGAGGTGTTGCTAAGATTAGGAGTCCGCCAATCAAAAATGGTTGGACAGAGGACGGACTGAGTTTTTACAAATATACTAAGTGAAGGCTAGAATACCGAAATACAGTTTAAATATGATAAAATACAGTTTAATTTAAAATTTACAGAGTTTGAAGTAAGCAGTTCTCCCGAATGAGGGCCGAAAGGTAGGCACAAGTCTCTCTCTCTCTCACGAGTTTTTACAATTTAAAGTTTACAGTTTGTAAAAGTTCAGGTTATAAAGATTAAGCTGCAAGATGATGCACAGAAAATTAAAAATTAGAGCTAAGTATTAGCTTTACACTGGCAAAAATTAAGTAAAATAAACGAGAATAGATTCAAACGAACGTGGGCGTGAGTACAGTACACACGCAAACGCGACTGGCAACTGCTAGCCATTCTATTGGCCTGTGGCAGGGCTATAAAAAAGTCATTTACCACTAATCATGTCTGTTGAGTACGTTGATTTCTTTCCAAGCAGTGTGGCGTGAAAATTTTGACGTTGTCAAAATCTTAAGTCACCCTACACAGTGAATTTTCATCTCTTGCAACACTAATGTGAACATTTTCCTCATATTTGTTCAATTATGCTACACAGATATCGAGTTAGAATTTTCCCTGAAGAGTAAAAATATCCCCTGACTTGATTTGAAGGAGTATTTTGCTTTCCGGAGGAGTAACTTTCAACAAACGTGCAATTACCCTCAAAGTTTCAGATATTTATTAAATTTATTGTATTAAAAAAATTACAGGGTCATCACCCAACAGAATATAAATTTATGACTTTTTTACGTTGAAAAACAAAAGATTTAAGCAATATACTATACTCTTTGTGTTATTAAACAAAATACATTATATATCTGATAGCACAATTAATATAACCCTATAAACTTTATGAAAAAATGAGTTCACAAATGCTTACTAAATTTTGGACTTTTAGGATCACATTTTTTTAATTTCCTGCCAATTTTCCAACTAGGGTAGCAATCTTGAATCATAAGTTCGTTATAGTATAATTAACAATGTTTTTTTCATAAAAATAACTAATCATATAATTTATGATGAAATATCTTAAAATTGTTACCTTACTTTTGGCTTATTTCTCCAAACGTTTGTAAACAAAAAAGGGGAAAAGAAAATTTAAAACCTATTAACTAAAATAATTTTCCTTTTTTCTTTTAAAATTCCAACCTTGTTTGCTTTTAGCGTTTTCATAAAGGAACAAACAGCTTTCTAAAAATTAAATTTATATTAAAGCCAAATCTGTTTAATCTGCCATTCTAAAAAATATTTTTTTTCTTTTTAGTTTACAAAATCGATGCGTAAAAATACGCATTACTTAATTTATAAAGCGTATTTGCTTATTTTTTAGCATAAAATGCGCGTATAGACGCGTTATCTCGATCTCTGTGCCTACAAAATGTAGTCTGCGAAAACGTGTTCTACAGTTTTCAGTTAATTGCGGCCTCATTTGGCGCAATAATCTAGATTCAAAAAGCGAGCTTTCAAAAGTAAGAGCATACGTAGTGTCGTACAAGACAGAGCACCAGGCGCGAAGCGCCTTTAATCTCCAGTTTCAATATGTGGTTCTTATCGTCAAACTGTGACATTAATTCAGTGACCCTAATTGGAGGTTCGAGGTTTTTATTTACTACTTTTTATTATTTATCCTAGCTCCTAGTGTGGCAGTTTGTTGCACATTTAGAGTTTAAGCAGTTTGGGGGGTTGATGCAGATCTAAGGGTTACCTAGCGTTTTGGCAGTTTAGTGTTTAGAATATTTTTTTTTTTTTTTTATAAAATAATAGTCGCGAGTTTTATTTTAAAATCAGATGTTTGAGGTGGGATCATTTAATTCCGATTATCGATGTTTAGAACAGCGCGGGGTCTCTTTCGAGATTTGGCCTTGCGATGATCATAGTCATGCAGATTGAATAACAGTTCGTTTGGAACGGATGGCAAATTTCTGTAAAATTTAAGCGCTAGCTTTTTAATTTGGGCTCTAACAGTTTTTATTTTGAAGTCATTCCTAATTACCGAGTTTCTTAAGTACCTGGGAGCTTTCCTGATAATCCGTAGGATTTTGTTTTGTTTTGTCTCTAGGAGGTCTATTGTAGTTTTACAGGCATATCCCCATACGGGTGCTGCATACAGCATTCCCGGGCGGATGACCGATTTATAAATTAGGAGTTTATTTTGATAACTTAGATTTCCGTTTCCTATCATTGGGTATAAGGCTCCTGTGGCCATATACGCTTTTTTGATTAAGTTCGTTACGTGCTGTTTCCAGGTTAGGTGGGAATCTATCGTTACACCTAGGTATTTAGTAGATTTTTCCGCTTTTAGGGCATGGTTGTTTATGTACAGAGGCGGCGGAGGTTTACGTTTTCTTGAGAAATAAATCCAATGACATTTATTGGGGTTTAATTTTATTCGCCATTTTTCCAGCCAAGTTTGGAGTATGTCTAAGTGTTGTTGTAGCTGTCTGTGCATTACTGAGACATAGGGGTGTTTTGCAAGTATCGCACTGTCGTCTGCATAGAGTGCCAGCTCTGTGTTTGGAGTCCTAGGGATGTCGTTCAGGTATATGTTAAAGAGTGTCGGGCCCAGGATAGAACCTTGCGGTACACTACTTTTAATGAGCTTGGGTGTAGATAAGTTACCTCCTACTCTGACTTGAAAGTGTCTGTTATTTAAGTATGAGATTAAAAGTTTGACAATAGCGTCAGGGACTTTTAAAGTGATCAATTTGTACGCTAATCCACAGTGCCATACTTTATCAAAGGCTTTTTGTATGTCCAGAAAAATCGCAGCTGTGGGTGTCTTGTTATTGAGACCAGAAGATATGTACTCTACCAGTCTCAGCAATTGATGAGTGGTGGAGTGCTTTGGCCGAAATCCAAAC